>JAKUCM010002455.1:0-112333 GCA_023374145.1 Lepidium sativum | reverse complement strand
GCATGGTCAGACGATATTATAGAGAAAGCTATGCGCTGGCTTAAATGAACACAACATAGCAGCTAAAGCAGCTCAAAGCATCGATAGAGCAAACAACCAAAAAAATGCAAGAACCCATTACACGGTAAACCCTGTATGTCACGTATCGAGCAGGTACATATCGACCCAACACCTCGGAATGAGTGATTAATGTTGGTCAGGACTTTAGCCCCTAAGTGAAAGAAGAGTTGATCAAATTCCTTTGTAATAATGTAGAAACTTTCGCCTGGTCAACCTCGAAAATGCCAAGAATTGACCCCACTACGGTATCCCACGAGTTAAATGTTGACACCATATACAAACCAGTTTGGCAAAAACGCAGAAAGTTGGGCAACGAACGGGCAAATGCGGTAAATACGGAAGTCAACCGGTTATTGAAACTGGAGGCGATCTACGAGGTCAAATACTAAGACTTGTGTCTAATTCCGTTGTAGTCAAGAAGAAAAAATGGGAAGTGGCGAGTATGCCTCGACTTCACCGACCTAAACCACCCTTGTCCAAAGGATAGTTAAACACTCCCACACATCGATCGACTAGTGGAGGCGACAACAGGCTACTAGAAATTATATTTTATGGACGCATTCGGAGGTTACAACCAGATTCTTATGCGTCCAGAGGACCAGGAGAAGACAACGTTCATAACAGACCGCGAGATATACTGTTACTAGGTAATGCCATTTGGTTTGAAAAATGTAGGTGCGACATATGGACGTCTTGTTAACACTATGTTCGCCCATCAATTGGGAAAAACGAGGGAAGTCTACATAGACTAAATGCTGGTGAAATCCGTTTGTGCGGAAGATCACATAAAGCAGTTCAAGTGTTCTTTCGGAGTCGCATCCGGCAAATTCCTAGGCAACATGGTGTTTGAACGAGGTATGCTCCGCAACTGTAAGCGACCTACTAGTTCGATCTAAGAACCATGACCAAAAGCCAATTTATTATGCCAGCAAAACATTAATAGGCGCAGAGCTACACTAGCCCGCTTTATGAATTGGCATTAGCGGTAGTAACATTGGCAAGGAAACTACGACCCTATTTCCAGTCACACAGGATAGCCGTGGTAACAGAATATCCACTCCGCACCGTGCTCCACATCCATAGTTAGTCGGGACTAGTCAAATGGGCAATTGAGATAAGCGAGTACGACATCGAATATAGAGTCAAAACAACAATCAAGTCCCAAGTCCTAGCTGAATTTGTCGTGGAACTCGCCCTGCCACATGATGTTATTCACGGTAGCGCGCTAGTATGGAAACTGCACGTGGACGAAGCATCGTCCAAAACGGGATCATGAATAGGAATCTGCTTGACATCGTGAGCTGGCGAGATCGTGGAGGAGTTTTTTCGACTTGGATACAATGCTTTTAACAATGAGGCAGAGTATGCTGCCCTGATAAAAGGGCTACAACTTGCGTTAAGCTTCCGAATAAAGGCAATTAAAGCACACAATGACTCCTAGTTAATAGTTTGGTAGTGCAATAGAGAGTACGAGACGAAGGATGCACGCATGAAAAGCTTCCTCCGATTGGTAAAACAACTCGCATCCAATTTTGAGCAGTTTGATATAACTTGAATAGCTCGTGGCGAGAATAGTGGCGTTGACGCACTAGCAAGGCTAGCATATACCTTTGACCCACTAGTTAAGCGGATGATCCCGATTCAACTCAAAGAAAAACCAAACATCCCAGAAATAGCTGTAACTATAGTCTATCCCATAGCTAGCACAAGTCAGTCGGGATAGTTCATCACTTCAACAAATGCGATCTGTCCCAGGGAGACTAGCCCGAACAATGGGTCCGACACTGGAACTCAGCCCGCTCCACCACCAAACTGGAGGGAGCCGATAGCATGTTACATCGAGTACAGACTGCTTCGAACTAACAAGTGGGAAGCACTTAAGGTTGGAGAACATTTCTACAAGTGCAGCCTTAGCATGCCCTATTTGCTCTGCGTCGATGGTATCGAGGCGGCCCGTCAGCTTGTTGAAACCCACGAAAGATCATGCAGAAGCCATTCCGGAAGACGCGCCCAAGAAATAAGAATAAAACGCCAGGGTTATTTTTGGCTAAGTATGGTTGGTGATAGTAAGGACTACTCGAAGAAGTGCGAGAAATGCCAACGATTCGCCCTAAACCTCTGTTAAGCAACTTAAGCTCTAACCATGATGACTACTCCATATCCCTTCATGTGTTGGGCAATAGACATCGTAGGACCAATGGAGGCCTCAGGTCCTTAGAGGCATCGCTTGATCCTAATCCTCACCGAATATTTCACGAAGTGGGTGGAGGCGGAATCTTGTGTTAAATCTTTTCTATGGAAAAAGTAATATGTATGCACGACCTTCGGAAGGAAATTATAACTGAAAACTGTACTCAGAGTTGTGTGAAACATGGCAAATACGAGTACTAATTTAACCCCGAGGTATCCGCAAGCCAATGGACAAGCGGAAACAACTAACAAAATTATCCTTAGTTGCCTCAAGAAGAGATTAGACTCCAAAAACCAACTTGGGTGGAGGAACTCCACAACATGCTATGGGCATACAGGAACGTTGCCAAGAACCTCAATAGGCGAAAAACCTTTTACTCTCGCTTTTGGAATGGAAGTGATGGTTCCAGGAGAATTTTTGGTTCCCATCATCCGAAGAACTTATAGCCCTAACCATGAGCTCTTGAATAATGACCTATTAGCAAACAACATTGACCCGATCAACAAGAAAAGAGATCTTGCTATGCTCAAGATGCAAAGCTACCAGCACATCACGACCAAGCACTACAATTCCAAGGTCAAAGAAAGGAGGTTCAACGAAGGAGACCTAGTCTTGAAGAAGGTTTCCGAAAACACCAAAGAACTAATCGCGAGAAAACTGGGAGCAAACTAAGAAGGACCTTACCAGGTCACAAAAGTAATTAGAGACGGGGTGTATTGACTTGAGGATCCCGAAACAAAGAATATTATTCACAAAGCTTTCTTTATAAAAAAAAGAATAAAATACGCAGTAAAAAGTTATCAGATCCAACAGAACTGTTTTTCCTTAATGTACATAAAAAATCTTTCTTCAAAGAGAGAGGCCAGAAGCCTCGCCGTCAGCCAGTTTGGGCGTTGCGCCACCTTGGTCTTGAGGAGTGATGGATACAGCCACATCCGCAACCACAACACGTTAGATGAGTAATTCGATAACAAGATCGGAGGTTATTGAGATATTGTTGGAGGAAGCAATCATGAAGATTACACTTCGTCCTCCGATCCCATTTAGATTTAATATCCTTCAAACGAGCTTTAAACCTTGCATCCTTTGTAGAAGCCTCACATGATATACGAGCAACCTCCGTGGCCAACATCTTTACCCTGGTTGCCAGAGCTGGTTTTTCGTCAGAAAGCTGCCGGAGCTCCTCATGTTGGGAGATAACAACCCCCAAGTCAGACTCCCAGCGAGCGGATTCCTCCTGAGACACTGCCAATTCTGCCTTAGTGTCAACCAACTCTTTTCTTGAAAGTGGAGATATGAGCTTTGGAGGAAGTGCTACCCGCACAACATTTAGCTTAAGCATTGCAGCCGTTAAATGCACAAAATTAACTTAAAATGACAAGGTTAATCAAACCGATATATAAGCCAGAATAAAAGTGAGCAAATGACTCGTATCCGCACTTATGGGAGTTTTGTCCCGAGGAGCGGTCAAATCTGGAATAAGAGAGCATGCACTAGCAAGGTTGTCGACAATGTCATCGCCATCATCCCAGTTCGCACACAAGATTGGCGTCCCATCTCCGCAACAAACTTAGACCTAATCTCGCGATTTCGAGAATGACGGATCAACGCGGTTCTACTTTTGGAATCAGAATTAGCCTCGGTAGTAGGTTCTATGTAATAACATCAAAAATGTCATCAAAAAGCTTAACTGATGAACGAACTTGAAATGGACCACTTACTTAGATCAGCATGACTCAAAGAACGGTCATGAGCTAATATGTTAGAAGAAAAGGCGCAACATGTGCGACAATAGTCGTCCTAGTGACAAACCAAGCAATCAGACACACGCTCACGCGTGAAAGAATCCCAATTGCATTTTTCCTGAAAAGCTTGGCCAAAACCTTAGAAAGATCCCTCACAATATCCAAATTAGGAACAACTACAAAACAACAAAAACAAAGGTCAACATGAAACAAGTAGGAAATATCGTTGATGCGCCATAACCGGCAGACGTCTTCCAACGACTAAGGAGGCCACCAGGAGCAATCTATCGCTTCCACTCGAAGAAGAAGTATTGATTCTTCCAGAAGGGGTCCTTATCAGAAATTTCCGTAATGACACGCCAGCCTGGTCGAGGTGACAAATAGATGGAATACTGATAGGACTTTATGTAGTAAAGGCTAAGAAGGTGATTGACATTAAAGTCAATACCCTTCACAACGGCCCGAGTATATATTCCAATACAACCCGAACAAATGACGGGCGTAGTTGAGACCAGGGAATTTGCAACGAGAGGAGGACTAAAGGAGTCTCCTGAAGTACTCGAACTAGCGGTCAGAGCCTTCAGATTAAAAGAATCGCTATTGGTGTCACTCATAAAACCTAGAAACAAGAAACGAAGACGAAGCAAAACAAAACGCAAGTTTTAGAGAGTTTAGGGAGAATCAAAGAGTAACTATTGTCGCAAACAAAAGAATCGTAAACGAAGTAAGATTAACAACTCCCAAATGTAACGATCGTAGAAGAAACTAGAGCGATCAATTCTGACGTCAAGCGGTAAAAGAAAAAACCGAAACGATATGACGTCAAGTGTCGCGTCAGGTGCTAAAAAAGGGCCTGGCCCAATAAGCGGTAGAGTACTCTAAAAGTGATGACGTAGCAGCCAAAAACCGTCAAAGGTCCATAAATGGGCCATAACTAAAATCGACAAAAATTCCTACGAAAATGAATCAAAGGGCTAGAGAGGTCCATCATGAGTAACGCAAATACAAGAAATAGGTAAAAACTGATAAAAAAGCCAAAAATGAGTAACCTAAAAACAAGATACTAGCGTGCGCTCAGCTATTCAGCTAGCGCCCTGAAAAGCGAGTCACATAAACTCGAATAAAAAAAAGCAAATCTAAAGAAAGAATGCTTATGCGCGCTCAGCTATTCAACGAGCGCTTTGAAAAGCGAGTCACATATAGGCAAATCTAAAGAAAGTATGATCACGCGATCTCATCTACCCAGCGAGCGCCCTGCAAAAATGAGTCACATAAACTCAATAAAAACAAATACACTTATAAGCGCTTAGCCATCTCCACGCGAGCCTTACTTACTTAGAGCGCCAAAACATACTGCAGCTCCTCCACCTTCTGATCGTACAGACCTTGGGCTTTCTCCAATTCCTTCGAGTACTAACCAACACTAGATGCCTAAATACGCTCAACTGCCATCTTCTGGACCGATTGCAGTTTCTTGACCTCCTTCACCAAGAGTGTCTTCCTGCTCTCATTGGCCAACCCCTTTGATATCAATGTCGAGTTCTGTTCTCAGAGAAGAGCAAGCTCAACATCCTTTTTTACTTTGCACTGGCTCAACAGAGAGAGGCTAGCTGCCAGGTATTTAACAGAGCGGTCCCCACTAGCAAGCAGAGAAGGAACGGTAGAAGCTCTAGTACAACAATTATCATAGCCGCAAACAAGGTTTGCAGTCAGCCCGATGATCATATTGAAACGGAGAAAGCTATTTAAATTAGAAATAAAAATATATAGATAATAACGTACAAAATTTCCCAAGGCAACCATAACATCTTGGAAAGTGTCTTTCTTGAGAAGATTCGATACCGGAAGAGCTGGGAATCCGAGGGGATGACCCAGCTATGAAGAAGGGAAAGGGAATCCAACTCTTTAGCGGAAGAAGGTTCTGGCGGGGAGGAGTGCCCTCACACCCTCCTAAGGCCTATCAGAACGAGAAGAATCACACCCCCTCTTTTGGATATCAACAGAACCAGGGGTACGACGGACAGAAGAACCTAAAGTAATCAACATAGGAAGTTTTCCTTTAAAAAAGTAATCCGACAGATGTTCCAAGGAAAACAATATTCTAGGAAAAATGACCCAATGGACATACATTTTTGCTAAACGATTAAAGGCATCAGAGCATACCTTCACCATGGCCCGAAAAAATAGGAGAACGAGAAGGAGGGTGGTCTGCATACTCTGGACTGGAGGACACCACGTACAAAGTGGCAGGGGCGCGATGTATCATATCTGTACTGAAGAGGCTCCACCGACAGTCGCCCTGTTGAAGCAAAATGACGACCTCTACCCTCCAGTCTCGACCAGACTCAAACTCATCTATATAAAAGAAAAATCAACTAAAAGGGAACAACTACAGAAAAGAAACGAGAAGAGAAGAAAGAATGATAACATACCAAGCGCGCGACCCCCTGATTTCACGAGACAGTTTAGAGGGAATCTCCTAACTGAGTCAGGAACAATTTCAAACCATAACATATGGTTCTTCCAACCGTCATAACGATCAAAAACCCCCTCGAGCCATTCGTGGCGAGGTGTGTAGAAAAACGAAAGCATTTCCCCAGACCAGATCCACATTTTCACATGGCTGATTTGTAACAAAGCCCCGTAACTGAGCTCGACTCCCTGTTCGCGAGCAAGAGTGAGCAAAGCAAGGATCTGGCAGAAAAGGAACGGATACAACTGCTCCATGAGATCTTGAGGTCCCAAATGAGCTGCAAAAAACATTCCGAAAGCAGGAAAGAAAGTCCAAAACGGTCAAAGAAGAACATTGAAGCACAGAGAAACCGCGCTAAAAAGGGCGTGGGGAAAGAGCTGTGAAGCTCGATCGAAGCCAGATCCTGTTCCAAACACAAAACCATTCCAAATCGGCGGCGGAAAGCCTTGAACCGAAAAAAGATCGACCAGAAAGCCTATATCTTGAATTTGATGCCATTTAGAGAAAATCAAGATGAAAAATTAAGATGAAGAAAATATGAAATGAGATGAGATCGAAGCAAGAGAAGAAATGTCGCAAATCAAAGATAGAAAGGAAGTGTCAAGAATGACAAGATAGAAGAAAAGCAGTTTATGCGAATCTCGAATACCAAGGCGCCCACTATTCCACACGTTATTATACACGATCGACACAACATTGACAAATGTTGATCTACTCTCTCAAAAATCTGACCATTCTTCATCTCATTAATGTGCTGAAGTCAAAATATTTGAAACTCAAAACAAATCAAATCAAAGGAAACAAAATCGCTTCCTCATCATTACCACACTCAAATAAAGAAGGTAGGGGACAATTGTTAACCATAGGCCCAATATGACTGATCTGGCTCACTAAGGCCCATTTCCTAATTACAAGATTTGTTAATTAGCGCGAAGTCAGGGACCCGAGCTGAATCAACAGAGCAATTAAATGACAGCGTGGATCGCGTCGTGCTGATTAACAAGTGCTTAATGACGAGATCAATCAACATTAATGAGAAAGATCACAAAGCACGAATAAAGGGGAAAGGTCGTGAGACGTTTCAAGGATCTTCTTTTCCTGGAAAATTGAGCTCGGTTTTAGCAAAGAAATGACTTCGCTAATTTGCTAAATCTTAGATTGCGATATTGTATTTTCAAAAAATATTTTGTAATCTCATTTTTACTTACTAATTTGAAAACCATTTTCAGCATAAACAGTATTGAATACTGGTCTATGGATGTATGAAGATTGGAGTATCGTGATGGCGAGATAGGAGGAGAACCCTGCAGAGGATTACCTCCAACATCTTCCAATCTGGGTACGACTTATTTGTGTTCCCCTTGATTGTTATGACGCATACATGCTCTTGGAGACATCATGATTTTTGGGTTAAGTTGTGGGGTTGGCTTTCTATCCTATAAAGCCCCAAAGCAACGATTTTATTAGAGCCAAGTTGCTTATCAACATCAACAAATCATTTATGAACTCCAAAGCTTTTGAATTACCATCAAGAGGGGGTGGTAAGCATTGGTTTTGAAAATGAAAGAGTAAAAAAATGATGTTACCAATGTCAAAGGCTGACCCATAACAAAACACGATGTCCATTTTGTTCTAGAAACCGGTAGGCAACTGCAACAAGATGATCGAATACACAAGATAGACGTGTTAAGACATTGCAGAACGATGATCCTTGTTTGGTTTCCTTTGTGAATCAAATGTTGGTATAGTTGAAAAAATAGAGAAACCAAAAATTGGTAAGGAAGTTTTGAATGTAATGAGAAACTACCTTTCTATTGCGGACCTAGTAGAGAAGCAGGCTAGGATTTATTGTGTTAGACGCTTAATATAGGATTTGGAGTATGATACTGAGGGTCAGAGAAGATACCTTCGTTTAGAAGCACCTGCGTTTAGAAACACACGCTAACAAGGAAAAGGGCCTTGTCTTTGATTTTCTTGGTAGTCCTTATCGTGATCTCCCTGTCGTTGTCGCTACAAACAACAATGAAAATCAGAGTAATGATATGATAAAGACATAAGGAAATACAATAGGAAAGGCGTCATAATTTTTGATGATAAGGTGGTTACTGGTAACCCTAAGGTTTCTCATGCTTTAGACTTATGAAGCTGTAACTTCCAGAGTGAAGTGGCCGTATCAAAGAATTAGAAAGCGTCACGGTAATTGGAAGCGTTAACTAGCTAAGAAGCGGGAGTTAATGGTGTATGAGGAAAACACACTGGCCATAACGAATAAGGAAATAACACCAAAAAGGAAGGCAAGTGAGGATGATGGGGTTGCTTCAACAAGCACATCGACAAAACGTAGCTCTATAGCGATTGTTCCGGAGGAAGATTGCTGCCTTAATGAGTCTACTCAATTGGAATTTTCAAGGTCTTGGGAGTGACTTGACTGACTTTGTGTTCCTAATGGGGATGAAACAATCTCCATCCTATGTTTCATGTTTACAAGTTTCGTTAGGTTATGATAATCTACATGTTTTGTATCTATTTGGCTTGAGTGATAGGTTGACATTAATGTGGAAGTCTTCATATAATGCTCTTGTCCTTTCATCAAATCGATGTAAAATTTCAATTGGGATCAATGAAGTTTTTTTACATTTCTTATGTGTATAGTGCACTAGAAAAAAAGTTTAGACAAGATGATTGGGATGACTTGATAACAATTGGCAGTAACCGGACAGATACTTGGTTAGTCGATTTGGGGATCTAAATGAGTTAACTGGTGATAAAGAGGTTATTTGAAGAAGTTAGGAAAGAGGTTATTTAAAGAAGTTGGGAAAGACAAGGTCGTGTAGAGTCTACATCTCTAGTGGACATATTGAATCAATGTCGAAAGGATCTTGCGGTATGGAAACGAATAAATGATGGAAACTCCGGTACAATAATCCATAAACTCAAGAGGGATCTTGATACTGAAGAAAGTAAGGCCCAACCGAATAGAAGCATAATACATGAGCTTAAAGCACTCTTGTCTGAAGCGTATAAAGGTGAGAAAGTTTTTTGGAAACAAAAATCCAGAGAGAATTGGCTAAAAAGTGGAGATTGAAACACTTGTTTCTTCCGCTATAGTGTACAAAAAAGAAGAGCATGAAATATGATTGCCTCTCTGGTTAATACCGATGGTGTAAAAATCACACTGAAGGATCTAAAGGGGAGATAGCTGTAAATTATTTCAGGAAATTTTTATTTCTACAAATCCATGCGCTTTTATTTTTTGACCTAAGGGTATGCAACCTCGAGTTACCATAGAGATGAACCAAATTTTAACCAAGCCAGTAACAAATAACGAGATAAGAGCATAAATGTTCGGCATTAAGGCCAACAAAGCTCCTGAAGCTGATGGACAAAGGTGTTCTTTTAATCTTATTGATACCTCGTGGGTGGTAAAGTCATCGAGGAAGTTAAATGCTTTTTCACAACGAGTAATCTGCCAAAAGATTGGAATTACACACAATTATGCCTTATTCCTAAAACAAAGAACCCGAATAAGATAACTTATTTGAGACCAATCAGTTTATGTTTGGTTGCCTACAAAATTGTATCATGTGTCATGACCAATCGACTAAAAAAATGTCTACTGGGTTTGGTTTTCTGATCCACATGGAGTGTTTGTTTCTGGTCGTCTTATATCCGATAATTTCTTACTCATAAAATGATACATGCGTTACACACCAATTCATGGTGCAAGACTGGTTTTATGGCAATAAGAATTAACATGTCAAAAGCATATGACAAGGTCGAGTGGTTTCTTACGATAACTATTTCACAGGATGGGTTTTGAAAAAAGGTGGATTACTTGGATCATGGAGTGTATTTGCTTAGTCTCGTATTCTGTCCTTCTCAACGGTGCCTCTTATGGCTTTATTAAAGTGGAGAGATGATTTCGCCAAGGGGATCCTCTTTCTTCTTTTATCTTCATCTTATGTGTTGAAGCGTTTGTACATGTCATGAAAAAAGTTGAGATACATGTCATGTAAAATCTTGAATATGAACTTAGCAAAGGACTGTCATGTGTCCAACAACTCCTCTTTGCGGATCATAGTTTATCCCTTTGACGTGCAACTTTTACAAAATGCACTGAGTTTATGCGATGCCTACACCTGTATGGAGAAGTTTCTGGCAAAGTTATCAATTTTCAGAAATCAGCACTAACGTTTGGGAGTGGCGTGATGTTATATATAAGAGGATCCTTGGTTTATATCTTGGCATTATTAACTAAAGGGGTCATGGAAAATATTTGGGTCTCCCGGAAAGCTTTAAATGTTCAAACGAGACATATTAGCTTACATAACAAAACGTTTGAAGAACAAGCTAAGTGGTTTGTATGAAAAAACCCTTTCACTCAGTGGCAAAGAAGTTTTACTTAAATATGTTGTTATTACTTTTCCGGTGTATAAAATGTTATGTTTTTGACTTACCAAATTCCAATGTAAAAGATTACAAGTGTCATCACAAGTTTTTGGTGGAATAGCATGGAAAACAAGAAAAACATACGTTGGGTTTCTTGGGAGAAAATGTGCAAATCAAAATACAATGGTGGACTTGGTTTTAGAGACATTGATAGTTTTAACTAAGCGTTGCTTACTAGAAAACCTTGGATGCTTCTAGACTCTCCCCACTCTTTGTTATCTCAGGTCCTAAAAGTCAACTATTTTCCAAATATGAATATGCTCGAAGCCACTGTCGTAACGAGGCCTTCCTTCGGCTATGGATATGCAATCTAGGTGTGGCATGGGCTAAACCTCCAGGTGTATGTGGCTCCTCTTGGATCACACGAGATATTATTCTCTAATATGTCCCCTCGATATAATGGCTATTTAGCCATTAATCTCGGTATGTTTGGGGATGGATCGACAACATTAATCTTGGGCTTAGGTTGTCGATAATTGGACCAACTTTTGGGTCGGATCGGGTTGGGCATCATGGATTGTGGGCTATGATACTATATTAGAATATGAGCTTCCAACTCAAAACCAATTGGCAATGAGTGGAGAGGTTCATATCTTATATATATATTAGAGAGAATCTTTTCCAACTTACGATGTGAGATATTATTCCCTAATAAGATAAGGCAAGCACTTCTGTAGATCCTTTGGGGGTATTTGGAAACAAGAGAACCCACTTGCTTCTGATTTTAATTAACATTGGACTTGTCTGGAATCATATGCTATGAAATGCAATCTAGGTGTGGCATGGGCTAAACCTCCGGGTGTATGTGGCTCCTCTTGGATCACACGAGATAGTCTTGGTGTTGTACACCACCACGCAAGAGAAGCTCATGTTTCGTGTCAAACAAAAATATTCGTAGACTAGAGGAGTCTCTTATGGGCTCTGAAAAGTTTAAAAGAGCTACACTTTCAAGATGTTGAAATCTGGTTGGAAATTGGGAATGTAGTGGAAGCGATTTAACAACCCAAGTTATGGCTGACATATAACTCTTTTTTCCTCTAATTTGAGACCTTGAAAACGTGTTTCAATTGATGCCAAGTTTAGTTCTCCCCGATGAAGGCTAACCAAAGAGAAACGTTTCAACGGGTACCTTGTAGCTGGTGAGCCAATTTTGCTTTGTAACTCTCTCGCTGAGGATCGAAGACTTTCCGCTATAGCTAGAGTATCATGATATTTCTTGTACTCTTTAGTATCTTCCCTCCTCTGTTTTGTTTTAATTTATCTCTCTGTTTTGGAGATTTACGCAGTAAAATTAGACATAGACGACAAAAAAAAAATACCCAAGTAAATGTTTTGAATTCAAAGAAAACTGAGTTAAGATTATAAAGAACGAGACTTATGTTTATAGATAATGTTTTATCTCAAAGAACGAAACTGAATTAAAATTATTTTTATCTAAACTAAAAGAGATCAAAAAATATATTTTTACAACACCGGTTATCATTATGTGTAGTATATATAAAATTAATAAATTTATATATACAAACCAAATCATGAAAAAGTAAAAAAAATATCACATATAAATATTATATATAAGTAAAATGATTACAAATGTATATTAATATTTTACAAAAATATATCCCAAAAGTTGTCATCTAGTTTATATAATATTATGCATGTGTTCATTAACATTAAATTAATGGTTTTTAAATACTGCTCCTACTACTACAGGTAGGAGGTTTCGATTGAGGATTTGTAAAGTTAAAATGATTATACCACTGAGCCATCTGTCCTCAGAATTAAATTACCATTTATGATTGAAAAACAACATAAATAAAATAACAAAAGTTATAGCTGCATACACACAATATATACATATATATTGAATAATTTAAGTGTTCATGATTTACCTCAGTAAATGCTATGGCTTCAAAAAAATTGAATTAAGGTTATAAAGAACGAGACTAATATTTATAGAAATATTGTAAATCAATATATATATATATATATTTTTTATTGACAAAATTAGATTTTTTTTTTCTGTCAACTGCAAATTATATTGGGCCACAACTGGCCGGCTTAATAGCCGACATAATGTAGGTAGGAAGACTGGATCTCTGGTTGTGCAAATGAGCTGCCTTATGTAGACTTACTGTCTGCCACTACGCTAAGAGTCATTTGCTGACAAAATTTAATTTAAAATTTGGACTTTAATTCTTCTTTTTTGACAACAGATTTTAATTCTTTTTAACAAGTTTTTTAATATTTTATTAAACATATTATATATTTTAAAAATATATTCCATTTCTTACCAATATATATATATATATATATATATATATAACATGTTGGAAGTTACTCTTTTAATGCACACATTTGAGTGTAATAATATAATTCGTGATTAGCTTTTTCACGCGTTGTTTCCACGCAAAACTATCCAAAAGTGATACTGTTATCTTTTGTCAGATTATCCAAAAGTGATAAACTATCCAAAATCATCTTTTTAATAGAAGATTAACGAAGTTTTAATCTACTGTTATCTCATCAGATTGTATATATATATATATATTTGGTAAGAAAAACATATAAGATTGGCCATTAATTTGTGCATTAAGTTTGAAATCATTGTGGGTATATTTGTGATTCAAATATCTGTTCTTTATATATTGGTCTAAGGCCAATATTATATTTTATTGAAGTATTACAAATGAGGTATCTTGAATCAATGTCCAATTCAAAGGGAAGACAGAGAGTCAAGTGGGGAAAGAGAGTTCGTGACATGAGTAACTTAAATTAGCTAAATTTTTTTGCTTTGTTGGTTCCTTCATACTTGTCAAAAAATTGTGACTTCTATTCTACCCTCCTCTTTTTCATACCATAAATACAATGGCACTTAGGCCACCATTATCAAATGTTTTTTAAGAGTTTCTTAGTTTATTTTATTAGTAAAAAATTTAAGAAACTCTTAAAAAATCCTATGAAAGTTTCTTATTTAAAAACTCTTTAATGAGTTCTTAGTTTATTTTATTATTAAAATATATATTTTTAACTCACTTTTTCTCACATATAATTATTTAATAATATTTAAAAAAACTCTAATAAGAACTCTCCAATAATGTTGCTCTTACTACTAAACTTTGACTCTGATGATCATTTTCATTCAACTTTTGCATTTATATATGTCTGTATTGTTGTCCCAGGTCTTTGGAGCTTTCTGGGTTCTTTCTTCAATTTTGTTAAGTTTATATATTACATTTCTATGTATTAGTATGTATATAATGAAACATGTTCAAGATGCCAGATAATAGTATGCCCAAAGAGGATGCATATCAAGTGATTAATGATGAGTTGATGCTTGATGGAAATCCTAAGCTTAACTTCGTTTCCTTTGTCACCACTTGGATGGAACCTGAATATTACAAACCCATTATGGATTATGTGAACAAGAACAATGTTAATATGGATGAAAATATCATGTCACTACCGAGCTCCAAGTTCTTCTCGTTTCCTCTCTCTGCTCATCTTTTTCTAATTCTAGATTTTTTCGAGACTTTTTCCAACTATAATATGTCTTTGTTTTGCGTATTGTCTCGCATTCAGAACTGATGCGTAAATATGATAGCTAACTTGTTCAATGCTCTCATTAGAGAAGGTGAGGTTGCTATTGGTTGTGGAACAGTTGGTTTACCTTTCAAAAGGAAATGGTAACAAAGGAGAATAGCTCAAGATCTAAATAGTGATAAGCCTAATATTGTAACTCGAGCCAATATTCAGGTTTAAAAATTCTCATCCTCTAACTACCTATCATATTTGCTTTGGATATTGATATAATTCTTTAATATTATAAGAAGCATGTTTAGACTTGTTTGTATGCTTTTTTTTTCTGGACATGTGTGCTGGAAATTTTTTGCAAGATAGTTTGAGGTAGAGCTCAAAGAGATGATTTCCCAAAAGAAGCTTGTCTTTCACATCAACTACTTATGTGTTGATCAACCCACTTTCACTCTTAACTTCTCAAAAGGTCCTGTAACAATTTGCTTACTAAATTAAATTCATCATTGCATTTTATTGACCAAAAAGGAATGTATTGGCAGGGTCGAGCAAATCATCGCTCAATACTAAATTAGAAATTTTCCTTTTTTCTTAATAGAAAAGAGTAGTTTTCCATTTATCAATAGGAATAGAGAAATAAAATTTTTCTATTATCGAACATCTTAGAGTATTTGGTTGTCTTGTCTATGTTAAAGCTGGTCCAGTAGGTCTAAGGAAGCTTGATGATTGATCTCGAATCCTTGTTCATCTTGGTATGGAGCCATGATAAAAAGCTTATAGAATCTACAATCCTTAAACTAGATGAATCGTTGTAAGTCGAGATGTGATTTTTGATGAAAAAGCTAGTTGGAATTGGAAAGGACCATGAATTTTTCGAATGACTTGGGGAGCAGTCATAAACGACGATAATGGTCCTTCTGTGGTCAGAATTCAAGAAGTAGAAGATGATGTTCACGAGAATTATCAAGATGGTTCCGATAATGATTCTCATGAAGATTCAAACATTCAAGAAAAAGAGAAGAAGAAATGCATCAACCACCGCAAGTAAGAAGAACAAATCGTCAAGTTACTCGTCCAAACTACCTTGATGATAATGTTCTCTTGGCTGATCTTGAGTGTGAGAAACTTCTTTTGTCCATCAATGATGAACCATTTGGTTACACATAAGCAAAATGTTCAAAAGAGTGGACAAAAGCTTGTCTTGATGAGATTGATTCGATCAATAAGAACAAGACATGGGCAGGGTTGAATAGGCTTAGATCTCTTCAGTCTAAGTGTCCTTAATGCTTATTTCTTTCTGATTAATTGAAATCTGATGGTTTGGTGTTTCCCACCCAAAAGGTGTTTGTGATAATGCTTGAATGAACTTACGTTGAGATAACTTCTCCTAGCTCAAGAGATTGACTGTCTAGGGTGTTATTAGGCTTTGTTAGGTCTGTGTTTAACGCCTCTTGAGCCCTCTAATTGTTGGTGAGAATCAAGTCTGGTTGGGGTTTGAGAGAGGTCCCATTGCATGAGAATGAATGTGATTGTTGTGATTCCTTGCCTAGAGATCATCTAAATATGTTGATAAACAAGTCTGGAACCCCTAGGAATGCCTTGATCGCTGATCCTTAACCTCAAGAACCCCACTTTCCTTCATTGAATTTTTGACTTTCTAGCACTCTGTTTTTCTGCGAAAACTCCGTTTCTTCATTGCTCTGTTTTTCGTGATTGCTTTGTTTCTTTAGTCGCTCTATTTTCGTTATGTTTTTACATTTTGCTATTACTCTGTTTTTACGCTCTGCTTTTACTCTGTTTTGCGTTCTGTTTTCATTAAGATTGATTAGCATAATATCATTCACCGTGATCATTCTAGCTTAGATTAGGTTGAGTAGATTGCATCCAAATTGAATAGTTGCTAGCCCAGTTGGATTGACACCTTACTATACTGCGATTGATTACATAACAGTAGATTATTTGATAACCGTAAAAAGTCTGTTATCATAAAGCATTGAAAAAAATTCTACGGTATCTTCAAGGTACAATTTGTTTTGGTTTGATGTATAAGAATGAAGGAACAAAGGAGATAATTGTTCATAGTGTTCAAGTCACAATATTGATCCAGATGAGGGAAGAAGTAGAACTGGACATGTGTTTTAATTTGGTGAATCGCCAATCACTTGGTGCTCACAAAAGAAAAATATGGTTGCCTTTTCCTTAGTGAAACCGAGTTTATGGCTGCCACTGAAGCAGCAAATCAAGCTATATGGCTCCAAGACTTTGCAGTGCTCGGGGTTGTGACCAGTTAGACTCATAACACATATTATTCAGGTACCGAAAGAGATAGAACGGTTTCCTAGCCAAGTCGTGCATATAGCTGCAACTGAAGCAATTAATGGTGATGAAGTGAAGACTTCAAAGATGTCATTGGAGGATATCACCAAGTATAGGAAACGCCTTGTGGAATACAAAAGAAATATTGTATGTTAAGGGTAAGATTTTACGTTTCTTCTTTTGGACAGTATTATATAAACCAAAAGAATAGTTTTTATTAGTCTTTTTGAGTCATCAATAGTTTTGTAGTTGTTAGATCATCGCTCTAATTAAATGGATTCAACCCAATGAAAAACTCAACTCTAAAAAGCACATGTATTTCACTTGAACTAGTTTATTTCGAAAATAGAGACAAGTTTGTGATGACAAACAATCACGTAACATAAACAACTAAAGAATATACCAAGTACTAACCAAAAAGACTAGTTATAAATTTATATATATATATATATATATATATATGAAACCGGTTATAAATTGTGGATTTATATATCTAATTTACGTGAGTGAGAGGAATGAGATGATTTACAAACTATTAAATGCTAACCCGATGTTACTAATTATAAATGCATAATAGATATTTTCTGGAAGGATTTCGATCTCCACACGAGTCTTGGATGTTACTACTTTCCTTACTGCTTCGAGAGTGTTAATATGGGGACACAAAATATCAAAGAAGCCTATTTTCTCTTCATTTAGAATTCAAGGCACTCATGTAGGCCATGACATATCTCTTATCTTTTCAAATCTCGGAGATAAAGTTTCTTGTGGATTGCTCAGAACTCCTGAAAATGATAGAGGATCCCCCTTCTTTACGTTTGGGCGATATTTCTACCTAGTTAGAAGACTTGTTAAGACTTCAAAGCCTTTTCAGAGATTGATCTTTAGCTCTAAGTACGCGTATTCTTAATCACAAGATAGATTTATTGGTCTATGATGTTAATGAGTTTGTGCGAAATCACATTTTTGTGGATGATGTATCTTTATTTTGGTATTTGAAATTGAGTAAAGTTAACATTTTTTTTGGTCGGATCTTTGACATTACACTTAAGTTTTCCTTTTTTCAGTAGTTTATACTGATTTGGAAAACTCCAATGGAGACAAGGATACACGGGCCAAGACTGATAACCGAAACCCAGTAAACAAAATGCAAAGCCTAGCCTAAAACTAATCTTGAATTAAACGCTAGCATTGATAGTAATCTCTTGGGCGAGCGAGATTTCCAACCACGAGAGAGCTGCCAGTATTCATAGAATCTAGCCTATCTGTAACATTTGGCCCATTAAATGCAATATTCAAGGCCCAATAATTAGGCCTACCGATAAGCCTTTGCATAAATTAATATAACGGCGCAAAAAAATACTAAATCCGCTTTTCCCGGTGGCTGAGATGTCGATGACATCAAAAGACGGCGACGTAGCCCCGAGTTCCACAGGAGGTTTGTTTCCCGTCTTCCCTATTTCGGAGAACCCCGTCTCAGCTATTTTGAGTGCTCCTCAATGGCTGCGCAACCCCAGCTTCACGACGGATATATCCGTCACCAACGCCGCCACTTCGACGGCTTCCTCCTTATCAGAGGTCGAGTCTGGCGACAACGAAGATGAAGAAGGAGATGCTGATGGGAATATTTATGAAGCTAATCAGCCTAAGGTTTACAATTTGGTTGACGAAGAAGACGGTTCCTGGGAAAGTGATAACAACAAGGTAAGGGGGAAGGAGGAGACAAGAAGAAGCGAATGAGAGATACTGCATCGGATGCCTCTCGCTCCAAGAAATCCTCAGTTAGGGATTCTGATGAATACTTTTCGAAACTTGCGAAGGATTAGTACTTGGACACTCGTCCTGATCCAGATAATCTGGCTTATGGTTCTATCTACAGGTACGCTGCGTATAATTAGTGTACCTGTGTAGTTACAGCTGAATTGAATATTTGTCTTTTATGCAATGCGTTTTAAGATAGTGGAGGTATTGAACTCTGCTAATGTTTCGGTGATGCAGGATGAATGTTCCCCGTTATAAACTTGACAATTCTCAGAGAGTTCCTGGTTGAGGTTTCCTGAGGTTTTATTTGAGGAATCGGCGTATTTCTATACTTGATACAGAGATTGATGTTGATTCGTTGGAGGAGAGAGCGAAGTCTGATACCCGTTATTGGTATGCAGCCATGGAACGCAACAAGAATTTCAAGCGTGTTCGTTTATCTGCTTTAAGAGAGGCTATTGATTCGTCCCTTGATCATTTCATTCCACTGGAGGAAGCTGAAACTGTTCAAGAGAGTGACGATGTTTTATCAAAAAATTCTGTGATGGGAACATCATGGGAGGATGACATGCTGAATAAAACGCGAGAGGTCAATAGAATGACAAGGGAGCGTCCCCATGATGAAAAGGCATGGCTAGCATTTGCTAATTTTCAAGATAAGGTTTTAAGTATGCAGTCTCAGAAAGGAGTTCGCCTGCATACTTTAGAGAAAAAGATTAGTCTACTTGAGAAGGCTTTTGAATTGAACCCAGATAGCGAAGAACTGTTGCTTGCACTTCTCAAGGCGTACTGAAGCAGAGACAGCGCGGATGTACTAATTAGTAGGTGGGAAAAGGCACTTAAGCAGAATTCTGCAAGTCACAAGCTATGGAGGGAGTTTCTATGTGTTGTTCCAGGGGAGTTCTCCAGATTCAAAGTATCAGAAGTGAGAAAGATGTACTCTTATGCAATTCAGGCTCTTTATTCTGCCTGCAGCAAGCGACATAGGCAGGGTCTTATTTTATGGAGCTAACTTATAAGGGTTGATGAATCACTTTCAGTACTTATTTGTTTACTGTCACAAGTCACTTGGAGTCTCTGTATTATGTCTCAAACTCGCAATTCTTTTCTTTCTGATGTTTTTCCACTAGCTTAAGTCGCTGATGTTATTGATAATCCTATTATTGTTAGCAGTTTGACATTGATAAGGTCTAATCTTATTTGTGCAGGTTGATACAACACCTAAACAGTTGGATTCTGCTGCCATCAAGCAGGAACTTGTTCTAGTTGATATGCTAGTTAGCCTCTGCAGGTTCGCGTGGCAGGCTGGTTACCAGGAGCTGGCCACAGCATTATTTCAAGCTGAAATGGAATTTAGCATCTTTTCTCCATCCTTGTTGCTAACTGAACAGAATAAATTAAGATTGTTTGAGCACTTTACGAGCACCAATGGTGCTAGAGTTGGAGAAGAAGCAGCTTTTGGATGGTCATTGTGGCTGGAGAAAGAGGAGGAGAAAATGTTAAAAGAAAAATCCTCTGATGACAATGAGGTAGGTCGTTGGACAGGTTGGATAGAACAGTTGTCAGGTAGAAATAAAGATAGTAAGGCATCAGTTAAAACTGGAGAGGGTGATATTGATCGGGAGGGTCTGTGTGAGGATATGGAAGATGAGAATATCAAGCCTGAAGATGATACTGAGGCTATGCTAAAGCTATTGGGTATCGATGTCATTGCTGCGGCCAGTGATCAAGTTAAAGATACTTCAACTTGGGTTAAATGGTGTGAAGAAGAAGTTTCTCGAGATCAGTCAATGGATGCCTACTCGGAAAGCTGGTATCGTCTCAACCTTTACCATCATTATATCTGGATCATTTTGCTCATCTTTTCTCTTGGTGCATACTGATAAGTACGTGAGTAGTATGAACAGGATAAAGAGAGTACAAATTAAGTGTCTTGAACCATTATGAATTGAGAGCCTTGGGCTTAGGGAGAGATTAGGGACTCTAAAATCCCCCTAGATTGTATTATTCTTCATTGTTGAATAGAAAAGAGGATAGGATTGTGGATCGTATCACATACATGGGTTTAAATATTTCTAACTGGGTGAAATAAAGTTCTGTTTCCGAAGGCATTAAATAAATAAAGTTTACTTTCTGTAGATATATTTGATGAACTTGACTTCCTATCATATAACTAGTAAAAATGCTTGTGTTTAACTGAGCATTATCCTTTAATAGGTGAAGTATCCAGTGTTGATGAAATGGGCAAGGAGACAGATGAAGAGCAACTCTCGAGCCTTGTACTATATGAAGAAATAAGTGTATATCTATTTTCCTTACGTTCAAATGAGGCCCGCTTATCTCTGGTATACCAGTTCATTGATTTCTTCGGTGGACATGTCTTTCCATGGACGTCTAGCAACAGTTTGTCGTGGAGTGAGAAAATGAATAGCCTTGAAACATTGTCAGATTCTATGCTAGACAATTTGAGAAGTGTGCATGAATATTTGTCGAAATCAGATAGTCCCAAGGGTTTCAGCTTGGGATCTTTTCTAGGTAGCAGCAGTGACATATCTATGCGGACTAAGATGATGAAGTTTCTCCGCAATGCCGTCTTGCTCTGTCTGAATGTTTTTCCACGGAACTACATTCTTGAAGAAGCTGTGCTTATTACCGAAGAGCTATATGTGACAAATATGAAAACATGTGAGGTAGCAACTACTCCATGCCAAGCTTTGGCCAAACGTCTCCTGAAAAGTGACCGCCAGGTAAGCTCCATTCCAGTTTGTTGGCGTGGTGTGCTTTTTTGTTCAGTCTACCTTTGTGATTCCTTCTCTATTAACAGGATCTACTACTTTGTGGAGTTTATGCACAGCGAGAAGCTGCTTCTGGAAATATGAAACACGCAAGGCGAGTCTTCGACATGGCACTGACCTCTATATGTGGCCTACCGAAGGTTAGATTCAGATCTTTGAGTAATGTTGTTTGCATCTGATACAAGTTTATATGTTTCCTCCAATGTTTTTAACGTTATCTACCCTGGTTGTGTTTATTACTGATTTAGATATTTGCTTGTTTGCCCCAAAAATTGGTGCCTAGCTTCCTAAGCTTTACAGGATAATTTCTCGAGGACAGACCTAGTAATTTATAATTCTTATCGAACAGTCTGTTTTGAGTAATGAACCGGAAGTATGACCAATGGATATAGCTAATAGGCTTTCTTATTTCACTTTTTTTTGTGTGCCCACGTGGTTCGTTTGGATTTTATATGACGTTGAAATTGCCATGATAAGTTAATTTTATCTATGAATGCAGGAATTACAATATAACGCTCCTCTGCTATATTTATTGTATGCCGAATCAGAAGTAGGTTATGGTAGCGGCAGCGGTCAGGATTCATAATGGTCATGTCGTGCTATGCACATTCTGTGCTACCTGGGAAGTGGTATATCATTTATTCCTTATACTTCACAGCCTGCAAGCATGCAAATCCTTAGAGCACGCCAAGGGTTCAGAGAGAAGCTTAAGCAGATACAATCAACATGGTCTCATGGTGTCACATATGATCAAATCAGCAGCGCTAGTTTGTTCGGCAGCTCTATCTAGGAGTTATCAAATGATATTTCTGGTGCTATTGAGTCGGATTTATATACTTATTACTTTTATTACTTTGTTTGATTTAGTCGAGTAATAACATTTAATACTTGTTTATATCAAATACTTGCTAGAATAAGTACTTATTAAAAATAAAAATACTTGCAAGTTACTTGACTGGTTTGTAATTGTTTAAAATCATATTTAATATAAAATAAATATATCAAGAATATTATTATTTCAGTCGAAACTTCTACCATCTTTATAATACCTATTTTTAGTTTTATATTTTCATCACTAGTTATAAAATATTTATAGTTATAAAATTACGAGTCAAGTACTAACGAGCCGAATATTGAAATTTCTATCTATACTTATTATGTGACTTGTACTTGCGGGTATTGAAATTAACATGCTTATTACTTGACTTAACTATACCGAGTACTTAACTTTTCGAGTCAAGTACGAACCGAGTAGCGAGTATAAATCGAGTAAAGTAATTATGCCCACCCCTAGCAGAAATCCATCAGTCGTTGTTTGGCTATTTGCACTTTCTTATGAGTTGGGTAGAGCCTACCCAGAATCTGCGGATTGTTTGAAAGGGCATTAGCACAAGACACAGTAAACGGCTCAGTGATTTTATGGCGTTGCTACATTGCATATGAAATTGACGTTGCACAGAATCCATCAGCAAACATATGAAATTGACGTTGCCCATGGTTAGTACAGAGAAGCAGTCTAACGTCTTTTCTCAAGATTTCTTATGCTATCCAGAACTCATTCCTAACATAATGGCATGGCAAGTCGATGAAACTATGGCTGGATGGGTTTAGGAAGCTAAGCTCAGTCCTGACGGTGAAAGAGATGTCAGATTTACAAGAAGTAATGCGGTACAAGGAACTGAATGTTAGAACAGATATCTACGAGATTCTTCTTATGCAGGGATGAGAACGTTGAGATGTATATACAGTTACACACTGTTTTGGTTATTGAGAATTTACCAATTGTGGAACAAGAAAAAAGAGATTACCGAAAGAAGTAGTAATACAGATGCACAAGCAAGTGTTTCATCGACCCTTGTTAACTTTTCTCCTTTTGTTAATGACATTGATTGGTCCTACAAAATTATTCTAGGAAACAATTTTTTAATAGTGTCATCTATACGCGTAGAATACTTCTTTTTTGGGGGATAGATATATATCTTATTTTAATCAAAAGATTTAGTGCATCAACTCTCACTCTGAACAAAAATGGATTTCAATTTTCATTTTGTGTATGAACGTAATTTGGTTGAAGGGATATATGAGATGTAAATGAAGTTATGGTCAGGTCTTGTCAGTTAGTGAGAGTGCACAAAGTGAAAAGAGAAAAGAGAAGATGATCGTAGATATTAGAGATGCGTGAGACAAAAGAAAGACCAATCTCCTTCATCACAAGGCAATTGATCTTTCTTTTTGGAAGAGACTGACTTCAGAATCTTAAATTTACACTTCACCGACACATTCGCTTTCTACTTTTACTTGTCCCATCCTATTATTTAGTCGAATATAGAAAAAAACCATCTACTATACATGATAAAGGTTTTTTTCTTCGTAGAATTATTCACTACTTTATTTTTTCTTCACGTATATGACCATAGTTTTAAAGTATTCTATTACCATAAATTATTATTAGGAACATTTATATATGTTGTCTTTGGCCAATAATTGAACCGATAAAACTTAGTTAATTACCAATCTCTAGATATCTCCTAGTATTTATTATAAATCCTAGTATTCTCGTGAATTGCTTTGATATCTCTAAGTTTGTTATGTGGTTATCTGTTTCTTGTTTTATGTAGGGAATTCAGAGAGGTTATTGCCTAAACCATTTTTAGTTCTCGTTCTTATCCGAGTATTGGCTAGGTTAAGTCGTACAGCAAGCCTGAGTATCTCATAGATATCCTAGATATCTTGCAAGGGACGCCAGAACTGGAGATCCTTTTGCAATCATCGTTTCACTCTTTGTTTTCGTTGCTAGTGAGACAATGTTTGTTGTCAGGCCGCCTCTTTCACAATGTATTACGCCGACAACTTCTTACAGAAAAATGCTGATGAGGTGTGGTTTATTTTCCGTGGGCATCCATTGCGGTTCACAAATGGTCATGTTCGAATGGATTCAGAAGTGGTTTCCCCTGAATATCTCCGTTTTTGGAATATCTCATTAGACCTGCAAAGAGGGTCATAGTTGAAGATGTTATCGCCCTATTGGAAGCTGAGCTATAATGGGGTCGTGGAGGAAGTTGAGTTTGGTTTTAATTGTTATTGTGGATGTGATTCTCATATGTGAGACACATTCTGTTAGATCTTCCTCTTGGGTTGTCCACATGGTTAAAAACATCAATGTGCTCTTTTATTTTCTGTGGGGAGGTGTTTCAGAGGACATTTCAATGGTTATCCATGGGCCTGATGTAGGTTCCTACTTTTGAAGTTAAGAAAAAACTTTTGCAGGCATCTGTTGTAGTGCATGGATTTCCGGTTGCACTGCATCTATTTATGTTTTTTGATGTACCAGAATTGTTGCATGCTCTGTGGTGAGATGACTGTGATGCAACATTTGTCGAACGCCGCTTTTAGACTTTACCTACATTGAAAGCATTCCACAATGAAATTATCTTGGAGGTTGAGTGTTGAAGTATTGTGAGTTTTTCTTCTGTTTATTATTTGTTTTGTTCTTCTCCTGTTTTATCCTATTTGACTTTGTCATGCATAAGGATGTGAAAATAGATTTAAACCCAATCCGTACCCAAAACCCACATAATATTATGGGTTAAAAGATCCGTTTAAAACATAAAAAAATAAATGGGTTATATAAATGGATAGGTACCCATATATAATGGGTATCTAACGAGTTTATCCAATAGGTTGTTGGAAAAATAAAAAAATTGATAAAACATGTATTTCTTCCTATATTTCTTTCATTTTTCTTTCCTTTTTTTTACTCTATATCATCTATTTTTGTATCTGTCTTTTTTATTGTTTCATTTTTTTTCTTTCTCTCTCTTTTTTTTCTCTCTCGTATTTGGTACTTTTTCTTTTTCTTTTTACTCTATTCTTTTTTACTCTCTCCTATTTTTTACTATCTCTCTTGCTTTTCTTCTCTTTTCACATTTTACTCTTTTTTTTTCTTCTCTCATTTTTTACTCTATGTTGATCACTCTCCTCTTTTTTACTTTCTTCTTCTTTTTATTCTCTTTCTTTTTTACTTTCTCTCCTCCTTTTTCTTCACTCTTTTTTTTACTCTCTCTCCTTTTTTACCCTCTCTCCTCATTTTTGCTCTCTCTCCTCTTTTTCCCTTTCTTGTCTTTTTACTCTCTCTCATATTTTTACAATCTCTCATTTTTTACTCTCTCTCTTCTTTGTTACTCTTTCTCTCTCATTTTTTTAATTTCTCTCCTCTTTTTTTACTTTATCTCCTCTTAAAATAAAATATTATATTTTTAACTAACAGAATTGTAATATTAAATATACATAATTTTTAAATTATAATATAAAATACAAACTTAAATATTAAACAAGAATAATTGGGTACCCATATAAAACTCATATATTATTGGGTTTTTTTTTCTGGGTAGTCTTAAGAAGATTCTAAATCATAGTAGGTTTTTTTGTTTTGGGTTTATCCTGGGCAGGCTCATTTCGGGGTTGGGTCGGTTCATGTTTTTTTTACCCACAGTCACATCCCTAGTCATGCATTGTAGGTGAGTCAGCATTATGTTTCAGGTCTCCGCCTGAAGGTTCAACTGGGGCAGATAGGAATGTCGCTTATATGAAGACTCTTCTTTATTTTGGCTATGATTTCTACTATTATGATTGGTTTGTTGGTGAGTCATTCTCTCGTCCCATGTTTAATACTCATCAGAAAAGTGTGGGTACATATGCGCCAACTCCTCTTGTTCAGTCTACAGATGGTTTCTTGCATAGATTTAAGACACCTCTGATGCTTTACTGAGATTCTTTAGTTGAGGACAAAAATTTCTGAATTGAAGGCTTGTCATGCTTCATAATTAGAAGAGGAGCATAGAGTGATTATGACAAAAATTGGTGAACTTATTAAGGAGACGGATGTTGTGTTGCAGAGTGAAACACTTTGTCTCTTTGAACTTACATGGTTCAGAGTAGATTCTCTTATGCAGCCCAGTCATGTGGTTGGTGGATTATGTGTTGCTCCATATGCTAGTCCGGAGTATACAACTTCTTTATCAGTCATTATGCCTTTTTCTATTTTGTGTTTTACCTTGGGTTTACCTATGTTTCCTTAGGGAATCTTATTGTATCTTCTTCCACTACATGTGGTTTTCTGTATTCCTTCCTTTTCTTCTTGATGTCTTTCTTATGTTCTATGTTTCTCTACTTATCATTGTTTCACTTGTGTCTTTTTCTATATCTTCTTTCTCTTATGTCCATCAAATTTGTATACCACCAGTTTGATGTTGTTGTTCCGGTTGACAATGGTGACTGTATTCAGTTTCATCTACCACGTGGTCAACATAGTATACCACCACCAGCGAGCTAGATTCAAGAGGTTTTCTTTATTTTCTCAATGTTTGTTTATGATCTGTTCTCCTCATTTCTTTCTTCTGCACATTTCCTCTTCCTACTCCTTCTATTCATATGTTTTTTCGTATGGCTTCCTTCATTGGCTGATAACAAGATTTTACTCAAGTTTTCAAATCAATTGTACTGCTATATCGATGTAGCACAAAAAGATGTCAATCCAACTGAGAATGTAGCTAACAATAACGACACAACTAACATTTCTATTCCAAGCCAATCAGAGTAATTTGTGTCTAGCAGACTTAATCAAATTCAAATTTAAACTAAGTGTTCAATTGAGTAAAGAAAAAATAATGTGAAAGTAATGCTAGGAGTGAAGGTAAGCGCATGGCGAACCAAATTTAAAAACAGAAAATAAACCAAGTGTAGAGCATAGTGAGCAGTGAGAACTAAAATATAACATAAAACAAACGCGAGATATGAGAAAAGGGTTCCTGAGAAGTGGGAATCATAGATCAGTGCAACGCTTAACTCTTCTAGGGACGACAAGCCTCAAGGCAATGAGTTCAATTAATATAGATACCACTTATGTGGCAAACAATCTCTACTAACCTATCAATATAACCTATCATCATAAGTGTTTAACAACTTCACCAGCGTAAAGAAACAACTCATTTAAACCGACTCACGCCTCAGACAACCGATCCCTTGGGCTAAGAGCGTAAGTCTCTCAAGTTGGATTGATTAGAATTCTACCAAACACCTATCGGGTGCTAGAGTGTCCATGATCATATTTCAATTGATCAGAGTGAAATAAGCATTAACAACACCAACTCAGACGAGAATCTAAACTTTACTAACCCAAAGCAACCTATAATAGCTAAGCTCTGCACTGATTTAACCCATCCTCAGGACCCTAAGTAAACTACTCACAATTCATTAATTTAACAACCAGCAAGAAGTCAATATTCGATTGCATAAGCGAAGAACTCGAACAAGATATGAAATCAACACTGGACGTTAAACTAAATTGCATTGAAAACAGTAACTCCAAATCAAAAGGTTTCGTTCGATTACAAAAGCTCTAAGTCTGCTTTGCACGAAACGATTGTAAAAACTAAGATAGGGTTCAAAATAGTTGAAGTAGAAAATATATGTTCAACCCTAGGTCGAACTCGGCCCAATAAAGGACCTCGACCTGCAGTAGGTTTTAGCGTCAGTCTGGCCCAAATATCAGAAAGTCCCACACTTATGAAGCCCAGGTTCAGAGCACCATAAGAGTGAAAGGCCCATAGTCGAGTGTGGACTTAGCTTGCGTGTGAACTCGAGTACACTCGAGTTGGGTTTAGAGGGGGTACTTGAGAGAGCTCGAGTTGCATCTCGAGAGCGGACTCGAGCGTGCTCAAGTGTGTACTCGTGTGTTGACTCGACCAGCGCACACAAGCCACTCGAGATCAGGCTTCAGACTCGACGCAACCTCATAGTGGAAAAGACTCGACATGTGGCAACAGTGACTCAACTAGTGACCCAGATTCGACTTGTATCTTCTGACATCGTTCAGCCTTTGCTTGCCTCAAATGCTCCAGATTTTACTATAAAGGTACATGAAATCACCACTTATGCATACGTATGCTATGCAAGACACACAATGTGCAATATGAACCTAAGTGACTTTAAAGTGATGATAATAGTATGCATATAATGTTAATCAAGCTAAATAACTTACCTAAAATAAGTTAAAATGTAGACCTATCAACTCCTCCAAACTTAGTCTTTCCTTGCCTTCAAGCAAACATGCAAGAATAAATTCGGAGTATAGGATGCTTAGTGGGGACTCAAAGCCAAATCAAGCTGACTCAAACACTACACTCAATGTCCTTTTTTTAATATTCTAAGCTGCAATACTAAACAAGTCATACTCTAAAAATGTTAGCCATGAAAATCGCAGTTCGACTTAAGCTCAAACTCAACCTAGAAATGCATTCAAATAAACCACTCCTTTTAATATTCAATTAATTCACAACCGTGAATAAAGTTACACATCTCATAAGAACTCATTTGACTAAAGGAATGGCTCAAGAGATAAAAATGATCTCTTCAATGTAATGGCTAGTCAAATCTGCTCAAGGATCACTCAGAATGGAATAAGCTTTAGCATTAGGTTAAAGGTGAATGTCAACAGATGCATACAGAAACAAGGTCTCATCTATCGAGTGCATCCAACTCGAGCTCATTCATTCTATAACCTAGAAATCGATTCATATATCTACCCCTTTCAAACAAAAATGGCAGCTCATTCTTTCAGTGAAACGCTCAACATAATCAATTTCCCAACCGTCTTTTCCATAGCTAATTTGAAGGAAGGGGTTACTTAATTCAACACTTCTAGCGGTTCTGGTTTATATCACATTACACCACTGGTTCTAAGAGTTTTTTTTCTTTACAAGACACTATAAGCATATATCTTTCTCTTCTTTCTTAGAACCCAACTCTAAAATTTAAATACCAGAAACCTTTACTAGAACATACTTACTTATTGTCCTATTTGCTTCCCTTAAACTCTTTATCCCATTATCTTATTCTTTTCTTCATTCCTTTCTTAATCAAAGTAAATAAGCATCCCACACCCATAAACCACTTAAGCCTAGTCTGGTCCAAACCGTGAACCAGAAACTACATGAAACCTTGTTCCTATCGGTACTCACCTACCACGTTATACCAAGATTAAATCATAAAAAAGCCTCACAATCACACACAAACAATGTAGGGCTCAAAAGGAGGTGATGGTCAAGGTGGGAGTATACTCAAATTAACACGTTAGAATGCAAGATGGTGAAAAAAATCCGAGTATTCTATTATCCACAAGTTCAAACCCAATGCATAACATTGATAATTAAAAAATCATTTTAGGTTATCACTTAGTAAGAAGTGGCGTCTAATCACATAAAAATTCAGCAAAGTAATGAACCAAAGATTGAACTTTCCTAGCATGGTGCGGTCTTACAATTCGGATTGGATAGCAAGCAACAAACAACATTAATTTAGGACAGTGAATTTAGGACAAAAGTCAGCAAGCTTGCAAGGTGAAATCATCATGGTCCATAATGCATAACTAGACTCGAGCCTTAATGAATGCAAGCTACATGATACTTTGTTTTTATAATTTTCAAAGGTTTAGGGATTATATATATATATATATATATATATATATATGCCATACATGTAATGGAATGATCAAATGATGCATGAAAATCAAAAATAAGAACAAAGAGAACGTGATCAAATGATGTCTAGAGTCCTCCCCCAAACTTAAATCACACAGTCCCTTATGTAGATAAACGAATAAAGAAGGATCCTAAACCAGGTAACATAAAACAAACATGCAATGATATATACAAGAGGAGTTAAAGGGTTGTACCTCAGCGGCGAAAAAGAGACCATCCAGCAGGATCCATGTCCATGCTTTCGTCCATGAAGTTGAGCCCCGACAGCTGAGTGAACTTATGTGAACTCCAGTCGTACTGATCAATGTGACCAAACTCGGGTTGTTGCGTATATCGCTGAGAGGTTGAACCAAAGAAGTCAAGGCTGCTGAAACATGGTTGAAGCGTAAAGTATTGTGAAGTCGAGCCTTGGTTTTCGAGCCAGGGAATTCTCGTCTGCGGTGTAAGTTGCTGAGACTGCACGTCTGCTGCAACTATGGCTCACAACTCCGTGTGTACTCTTTGCGGGTGCGACATGTGGAGCGTCTACCTGTTGCTCTACGTTGTCTTGGTGGTTCGTAACTTTGCTCCAAATAAAACTCTTTGGTACCCTCAGCTTGCTGTGTGAGTCCCTGGGTGGAATTAAGATCGAAGACAAGAATTTCTGGCGTTTTGTCCCTTGGCTGAACTTGAGACAATGTCATGTGCTCATACGAAGACGTTATGTGTGGCTGCATTGAGGGCCATGGGTTGGTGGGTTGTCTGGAGGTTGATGTGGATCATCTCAGAGGTGGGGGTGTGGGTTCTCTGATGACTACACTGGGTGCTGGTTCTCTTCATCTGCTTGAGCTCTTTCCTAGCTTGATATTATGGAGCTTGTCAACCACTGCTTTCATTGTATTGACGTTCCTTTTCCCGATGTTTGAAAGGAGATTAATTCGTTTGTGCGCCTCCTGCAATCCTTTATACATCCTAGGGACAACATATTCGTCAAAATAATAACACTCTAATTCGCCGATAATCTGCCTTGAAGCTTCTGGCGCCTGCTTCCTTTGGGTGACACGAGGCCTGTTCTCAACTAGAAGGTTTGTCGAAGGTAGGAATGCCGCATTGCACTCAAGAGCGAGATGTGTGCATTCACTATTTGGTAGTTGAATCAGTGATTCCGAGATCTCGCTTGGTGAAATAAATCTGTAAAGTCAAACACCCCTTGATGGCTCTCTCTTAATGATTCTATGCTGGACAAGGTACAAATATGTCGAGGTATTCAGGAGGTATGGAACACTTTGATCTGATTTGTACACCCGCCGCTTCCATAATCCTTGTGACTAAACCTCCCATGTAGATGGAAGCAATGGATTTGGATTTCAGTGTCCTCGCCCAACTCTTGTAACCTATAAGTTGCTTCATCAACACTTTGGAAAACCCATTTTTATTTTGATTGCCTACGAACGACATACCATGGTTGAAACTGTTGAGAGTCCCAAGAAGTGCCACATCGATCATCTTAATCTTTGGACGCCAAACATTTCTAGACTTGTGCCTCGCAAAACACGAGGTTCCAAGGATCTTATAGAAATACCGAATGACAGAGTTTCAGATTTTGAAACTCTTGTTAAGTGAGGTGTTGTATTCTTCCTGTGGACCGATGATTTTCCACAACATTTTGAGCTCCTGATCGTTAAAATTAGTGTCACACCCGTCAGATGGAGGGAGTGCAAAAGCTACTCGAACTGTATTGCTGAAAAGGAATACTTCTAGTCGTTTATCGCAAAAGTCAATGCGCCAAACCCATCAATATCTTTCAACCTTTCTTCCTAATCAAGATATTCTCGCAACTCGACCGATGCTAGGAATTGCATTGTCTCAGTGGCATATGTCTCTCGAGGGTATGAGACGAATTGTGTTAACCCGACATTCCAGAGCATTTGATCAATATCTCGGGCAATACCTAATTGCATTATGGTTTCACAATGATGATAACGAGTACATGCGATTGATGCCTGCTTGAGATCCTTCAACGCTTGTTTGTGTAGGACATTTTGCGGAAGATTTTCGTCCACCCAGTCATCTTGTTCACTTCCATCACTGTGTAGCTCATCTTGAATTTCTTCCACTCGTTCAATTTCTCTGATAACCTCCTTGCCGTTGCGTCTGGTGGTCCAGAGAGTTAGTTACGGGACTTCTGAACCCGATTCCTCTTGGCCTAACTCGATGTGTGAATCCACCAGAGAGGGTATATTTATGTGTCTCAAATAACCTTCGCAAGACGTCCTCATATCATGAGTAGCAAACTTGATTCGAAAATGCTAATTTTAACTCGGGATGTCACCAACCTCGAGTGTGGTCGAGCTCAAAGTTGGACAGTGAGACGGCTCGAGAGAGGGCGAGTGCGGGAAAGAGCAGCGGTTCCTGCGGCGAGGGCGGTGCCTAAATTTGAGACATTGCGCTTGTGGATCGATTCGAGTTGGTAGAGGGCGAGTGTAGGCAGATAGAGCTGGGATGTTGGTGCGTGGCAAAGGAACTGGAGGTGCAGCACGTGACGGGTCGAATCAAGTAAGGACTTAATCTCGAGCTCTTTGATGTGCGCGGCAGCTCAAGTGACGGTTGGTTACAGTGCACGTAGGCGAGTGATGGCTGGAGGCAGCTCAAGTGTGGCGCGTGTCGGTGATAACAGGTTTTTACGGTTTCAAATAACCTACTGTTATGTAATCAATTGCAGTACAGTAAGGTGTCAATCCATTTGGGCTAGCAACTATTCAATTTGGATGCAATCGACTTAACCTAATCTAAGCCAGAATGATTATGGTGAATAATGTTATGCTAATCAAGCTTAACGAAAAAAGAACGCGAAACAGAGTAAAAACAGAATGCAAAAATAGAACAAAAATAGAGTGTGGAAAAAAGAGAAACTAAAAAGAGAGCAATGACAAAAAACAGAGTAATGAAGAAATAGAATTTTCGCAGAAAAACAGAGCAATAAAAGGGACGAAATTCAATGAAGGAAAAGGGGTTCTCGAGGTTAAGGATCAACCATCAAGGCATTCCTAGGGGTTCCAAACTTGTTTATCAACCTATTTACATGACCTCTACGCAAGGAATTATAACAGTCACATTCATTCTCATGCAATGGGACCTCTCTCAAACCCTAACCAGACTTGATTCTCACCAACGATTAGAGGGCTAAAGAGGCACTAAACACAGACCTTACATAGCCTAATAACACCCTAGACAGTCAATCGAGCTAGGAGAATTTATCTCAACCTAAGTTCATTCAAGCATTATCACAAACACCTTTTGGGTGGGAAACACCAAACCATCAGATTTCAATTGATCAGAAAGAAATAAGAATTAAGGACACTTAGACTGAAGAGATCTAAGCCTATTCAACCCTAAACAAGTCTGGAATTCCCTAAGTCTACCCTAATCTCACCATCTCCTCAACAACCTTAATTGATCTACTCAATATTCATGATGAAGAACATAAACCCAGAATGATAAACCATTAAAATCATCAGAAAGATCAAACAAAGATGAACAACAATGATTAAAGGTAGAAAATCGAATTCTCAAAAGATCAACAAGGATCTACGATTCAAAGAAAAGGAAATTACAAAGGAAAAAGGAGAAAAGTCATTTTTTGCTTAAAGAAAAGAGGCTAAAACGTTCTAGGGTTTGCTTAATTACATAAAGGGGGGTATTTATAGGCCCTTTTACAAAAGCCCAAAAAGTCAACTCTGACGAAAAAGTCAACGTTCTGGTGCGAAAAACCACTCGACCAAGTGATGGTCGAGTGTCATGCTCGAGTGTCATGGAGATATGCCAAATCTTCTAGATCACATGCTGAACTTCAACTTTAGGCCAATCGATTCACCCATAGGTCTTCTTGTAGTCCAAAATACTCCATAATAAGCTCCTAAAGTACCTGAAATCCGTCCTTTATGCAATGTATGCAATGCCCAATACTAGATATGCAAATTAAGCCTAAAAGGATCTAAAACAATGATAATAATGCAAGTATGAATGCAAAACATGCTAAATAATGCCTCTAAAACATGCTAAAATGCAGACACATCAACTCCTCCAAACTTAGTCTTTGCTTGCCCTCAAGCAAATGCATAGAGTTAAGAAGGAAGAGAAGTTGCTGACAATGAGAACATCTCACCTTAAACAAACAACTTATCAAGCAGAAAACCGTAATCTACATGTGAACCCCCATTCCATTGTAAAAACCACAATCTACTTACATCAAGAGTTAGCATAATAACCGAATACTTCCTAAAACTTAGCCGGACTCTAAGGAACTCAGATTTGGAACCTATTTCTTATAAGTGCAGATCGCAAGAGGGGCTATCGATCAAAGACCTTGGGATTCAACTTCCCCAAATTCAGCTAGACACCATTAATTTAGCATTTAAATCACTTCTCATTTTCAACTCCTACATTCGCTCAAACTCATACTTATTTGCTCCATCTTTATCAATGAGACACGAAAAAGTACGGGTTTACGCATAGTCCCGGTTCACCTTAGGCATCAATGAATTAGCTTTATCAATGAAACACGAAAAAATACGGGTTTACGCACAGTCCTGGTTCACCTTAGGCGACATTAGAATGGTCTTATCAATGAACACAAGAAGGTACGGGTTTAAGCACAGTCCCCGTTCATCTTAGACCCTATTATTTGAGCTGCGTCGTAAGAAGGATGATTCTATATTTTTCTTATGGTTTTCTTTCTACTTAGCTAGCTGAACCTAAGGAAGGATCTTATGCAATGTATCTCAAGCCCCTAATTTGGCAAAAATTAAATCTGATTATGAGGAAACAAAACTGGTCCTTTTTGAGACACAACATATGCACTGGTTTCTAAGGTCAACGATCTACCAATCAGTGTTCAAGAGGGAAGAACGCAAGTCCAAGAGTTCACTATGGTTACTAGCCAATCAACCTAGCAATACTGCCTATCATTAGCAAGATGATTCCCAAAACTCTAGATTCAATCCTATATGAATGCAATGCAGCAACATGAACACTCTATTTTTGACAAATGCTTTTTCATGGTTTTTTTTTTCAAATTTTTTTGGTTTTTCTATGCCTTAAATGAAATGCAGATGATGAAATGAGGAAAATCAAAACTAAGAATCACAGAAAAAAAAATCAAATATCCTCTAGAACCTTCCCCCAAACTTAAATCACACAGTCTCTTGTGTGTTTAAAAGGCCGAAAGGGGATCCTAGACCAGAAAGTCAAAAGAAAATATGCAATGATATATACAATGAAGGGAAGAAATTTTGTACCCCTCAGGGGTTCCAGTAGTCGGTAACCTTGTCCCGCATTATCGCAATGTAACCGTCGTCATCTTGTCGATGCTCAAGCTCACCGTGGTCAAGTGTCCCGGTCGAGTGTCATGGTTGATGCTCGATCTGGTGTTGCTCGAGTGTTCGACTAGAGCTTGCGGCTTCTGGGGCGAGTGGCCTCTTATATGAGAATGTTGCGGTGTTTGCAAAGGAGTGCCTAGCTGGTGTTGGTTGTTGCCGTCTCTCCCGATCCATCGACACAGAAGTGCGCCTTGGATGAACTGTCCTTGGTGACTGCCCTCTATCCCTTTCCAAAGCAGCTACCATTCTGCTCAGCTCCTCATTCTCCTGACTTCTAGTCTCGTCACTAGCAGTCAGCTTTTTGACTCTCTTCATGAGCCATTTGTTCATCTTTTGAAGCAAGCCGATGCGCTTGTGTGCTTCTTTGATCGGGGCTCCCTAACGTGGTGGCAGAGTGAACTCCTCGAAACAGTATGCTTCAGGATCCACCTTGTCACTGTCGGTGGGGGATGAAGGTGGTGGAGGACCATTGGGATCGTATAAGGCCTCTAGTGGTGGGTTAAAGTCTGTGTTCCTTCCCATCCTTATCGACGTGTATTTCCTGTTTGGCAACAGCAGAAAAGTGTTTGGTCTAAGCAGATGATGAAAAAAGTAGGCGTGCTTACTTTGCACCTCGGCGGTGGATAAGAACTGAAATCTCCTCAAATGGTCGATGTTCATGAACCGAGGATCTACCCATTCTGCTTCATTGATGGGCACTCCACACCTTTCCATAATACAAGTAACGAGTCCTCCAATAGTGATTTTGCCATCAAGTCCACCAGTTCTGTTATCTCTCTCCTAATCGCGGTATGTGACAAGCTGGTAAGCGAACTGGATTGTTAGACCTGCTTTGTTTCAGTCTCCAACTATCGAGGAACCGTCACTCCTTGTTCCAACAATGTCTTTGAGTGCAGTCACCAGCATATTCATCTCCCCAAGATTGATAGTGCCTATAGTAAAGCGTGAGAAGAAAGTATTTGCAAGGATCATGCGAAAATACCTCAAAGCTGGATTCCGATTCAGTGATGCTTTCGATCGTGCTGACAAAAACCTGCTCCTTGCTGAGGCTATGGAGCGCCATAACTCTCAGACTCGACTCTTGGGAACCAGAACAAATCCCGGAGTGCTCTGAAAGTAAAACGGTAGTCCCGCCCCCTAATTGTGAAGATGAGGTACCCACCACATTGTCTCTCCTGAAGACGCACATTGTCTGCATCATAAAGAACAATCTGGACTGTGGCAAGGAATTGCATGGTCTCCTCCTTGTATGCACGTTCCGGATGAGACACAAACGTTGACAGTCCACAGTTCTGGAGCATCAGGTCCACGTCCCTAGTCAATCCCATCGCAGTCAATGCTTCCTTGCATGGGTAGCGGGTACCTACGAAATCCATCATTCACATGTCATTGAGGGCTCTCTCTGCGTTATGCTTGTTCTTCATCTTTTTCTCCCTCATTCCAGCCAGAATGATCTCCTTCGCTTCCTCAGCTTCTTGATCTCCATACGCTGCTTCATGGAGTTTCTCTTTTACGAGATCAGCCTCCATGTCTTCCTCTGCACCCTCTTCATGTCCCAGCTCTGGATTATCTTCATCCATGTATTCCCTATCTTCCCCTGACTCACTCTCTGATTGGATCACTAACCTTTTTTGCTCCTTTTTGCCTGGTTTGTTCCTAGAGGATTCCCCTTGCTGAGGCTGGTTTATGGACCGAGCATTGTTCTTGGGTCTAGCATTGTTCTTGGGTTTATGGACCGAGCATTGTTCTTGGGTCTTGCGGAGGACACTAGCATAGTTGGTTTTCCATTCAGACATGGTATCAATTCGCCGGAAAGAGGAAGGAGATGTGACACTCGAGGTTGACACTCGAGCAGTAGTGGTCAAGCGTCATGAATTTACTTAGAGACGAGCAGCGATTGATCGAACTGAACCCTTGAGATCTCTTACACTCGACTTCACAAGAAAACTTCTGCAAAAGGGAGAAAAGCTAGAAAGAGTTTTTACTGAGAGAGTGGATTTTGTGTGAATAAGAAGGGAGAGGGTCCTCCTCTTTATATAGAGGAGGAGAGATAAAGGATAATCTTTTTCAAATTTCAAATTTGAATGTGGATCAAATCAAATCTTTTAAATTAAATATAAAAAATAAGGCATTAAAGATAGATTTGACCCGTTTTTCGCAGTAAATGTCTCCCCCTTTTCAGCTTTTGGCAGTTATAGGTGCGCATGCCTCGAAATAGGGAAGGTGGTGGGACACTCGAGTATGACACTCGAGCAGGCTTTGTCGAGTGTCAGTCTGTCACATGGTAGTTGACATTCGAGTGGGACACTCGACCAGACGTGGTCGAGTGTTGTCCCATCATGTCGGTTATGGCCCCACCTGTCCTATTTTGGGCCCCACTTCCCTGCAAAATGTACAAAAACCCTTCAAAGTGCATGTAAGATGAAATAAATGCAATTAAAGACAAAAACTATAATAGTATCGAAAGAAATTAAATATGATGAATGTGGATGCAAAATGGAATGTATATATAGAGGATACATTTTTGACTGCCTCCCAACCGCGCTCGTTTATAGTCTCAAGCTTGACTTCCACATATTCATTGGAGATGAGGTGGCTCATCGAGAAGAACCAATGTCCCCTCGGGAATTGTGCAGTTAGCCAAGTATGGCTTAACCCTGTGACCATTCACTGTAAATTCTTCCCCTTTGTTGTTGGTCAAGGTAACTGCTCCATATGGCTGAACTTGCATTACCTTAAACGGACCAGAACACTTGGATCGGAGTTTACCCGAAAACAGCTTGAGCCTAGAGTTAAAGAGAACACTTGATCACCAGTTGTGATCGTCTTAGACTGAATCTTCTTGTCATGAGCTGCCTTGGTGCGATCCTTGTATGCCTTAGAGCTGTTATATGCCTCAAGTTTGATCTCCTCTAGTTCATGCAATTCCATCTGTCTTTTTTCTTGGGATGTCTTGAAATCGAAATTCAGAAGCTTGGTTGCCCAAATCGACTTATATTTGAGTTCTACTGGCAAATGGCACAACTTCCCATAGAATAACTGAAAAGGCGTTCTCCCAATGAGTGTCTTGAAAGCAGTCCTATAGGCCCAAAGAGTATCATTCAATCTGGCGACCCAATCACGCTTCGATAGCCAACTACTTTCATTAGAATAGACTTGATCTGCCTATTGGATACCTCAACCTGACCGCTGGTTTGGGGATGATAAGGAGTTGCCATCTTGTGTTTAACCCCATATTTCTTGAGCAAGCTCTAGAAGACTTTGTTGACGAAATGGGATCCTCCAACACTGATCACGACTCTTGGTACTCCAAACCTAGGAAATATGATGTGTTTGAACAGCTTCAGCACCACCTTTGCATCATTTATGGGATATGCAATGGCTTCCACCCATTTGGAGACATAATCTACAGCAACCAGAATGTAGCTCTTCCCAAAGATGGTGGGTTAAAAGGTCCCATGAAATCAATTCCCCAGCAGTCAAACACCTCTATTTCCAAGATGGGATTCTGAGGCATCTCGTTCCTCTTACTTATATTGTCCATCCTCTGACAACAATCGCATCTGGATATAAACTCCTGGCAGTCTCTAAAGATGGATGGCCACCATAACCCAGCTTGAAGAATCGTTTGTGCTGTCTTGAATGCTGCAAAGTGTCCACCATATGCAGATCCATGGCAGTGCTCTAATATCCCCTTAACTTCTTCCTCTGACACACACCTTCTGAATAATCCATCAGATCCTTTCTTGTAGAGATATGGTTCATCCTAGAAGTACTGCTTCACATCCCTAAAAATATTTTCCTTTGATGAGAGTTCAGAGTCTTAGGTAGTTCTCCCCCTACCAAAAAGTTCACCAGATCAGCATACCACGGCAAGCTAGTTTTGGTAAGTTGCAATCCGATCCTAAAGCAACTCTTCTGACTGCACGACAGATACTCGACCGAGAGTTGATTGAGTGTCATGGTCGAGTGTCTGATGGAGATACTCAACATATGCTCTTCTGGCATATCATCGTTTATCGGGAGGGATCCCTTCACTTGCATCCTAGAGAGATGATCCGCGACACCGTTTTCTATCCCACGCATGTCCACTATTTTCTTATCGAATTCCTGCAGCAGCAAAATCCACCTAAGTAGTCTAGGCGTGGCATCCTTCTTTTTCATAAAGTACCTTAGAGCTGCATGATCTGTGTGCAAAATAACCTTTGATCCAACCAAGTAGGACCTGAACTTCTCAAAGGCAAACACCACTGCAAGTAATTCCCTCTCTGTCGTTGCATACTTCACCTAAGCCTCATATAGTGTTCTACTAGCATAGTAAATCACATCGAGCTTCTTATCCTTCTTTTGTCCTAGAACTGCTCCAACAGCGTAATCGCTAGCATCACGCATTATCTCAAAAGGAATAAGTCCAATCTGATGCTTGAACAATAGGTGTTGTCACTAAGGCCTCTTTGAGTTCCAGAAAGGCCTTGAGACACTCTTCATCAAAGATGAACTTTGTTTCCTTACAGAGGAGACGAGTTAGAGGCCTAGCAGTCTTAGAAAAGTCCTTAATGAAATGCCTATAAAACCCTGCATGACCCAAGAAACTCCTAATGTCCTTCACTGTTTTGGGAGGCTACAGTTGAACAATCACTTCTATCTTGGCTTTGTCAACCTCAATACCCTTCTCTGATATCTTATGACCCAGAACGATGCCCTCTCTCACCATGAAGTGACATTTTTCCCAATTGAGCACAAGGTCTGTTTCAACACACCTAGATGGAACCCTGCACAAATTCGACAAACAAGAGGAGAAAGAAGAGCCATAGACAGAGAAATCGTCCATAAACACCTCAACCATCTCCTCAATCAGATCTGAAAATATCGAAGTCATGCGACGCGACGTTAAAACGTAGCAGGTGCATTACAGAGACCAAATGACATTCTTCTATATGCAAATGTGCCATAAGGGCAAGTAAAGGTTGTCTTTTCCTGATCATTTGGATGTATAGGGATATGGAAAAATCCACTATATCCATCAAGGAAACAATAATATGAATGATTAGCCAACTTCTCTAGCATTTGATCAATGAAGGGTAAGGGGTAATGATCTTTCCTAGATGCATAATTCAATTTCCTAAAATCAATGCACATCCTATACCCTGTAACAGTCCTAGTAGGAATCAAATCATCATTCTCATTCCTAATAACAGCGATTCCTCCATTGTTTGGGCACACAATGCACATGAGATACCCATTTGCTATCCGAAATAGGGTAAATAATGTCAGCATTTAGCAATTTCAAAATTTCCTTCTTAACAACCTCTTTCATATTTGGATTTAATCTCCTTTGAGGTTCCCTGCTAGAGTAGGATTCATTTTCAAGGTGAATTCTATGAGTGCACAAGTCAGGAGAAATTCCTCTAATATCAGACAATGAGTATCCTAGAGCTTTCCTAAACCGTTTCAACTCAGCAAGCAACATATCTAACTCATCCTCAGTTAATGCATCATTCACAATCACGGGATATATTGAGTTGGTTCCAAGAAACGCGTAGCTGAGCCCCGAGGGGAGTGGTTTGAGATCCACTTTTGGTGATTTGAGCTCCGACTAATCGTATATATCTGTTGAAGGTTGACACTCGACTTTGGTGTGGTCAAGTGTGTTGGTCGAGTGTAAGCAGTCTTGGGCTAAATCATGACACTCGACCTTATGATGATCGAGTGTCATGGTCGAGTGTTTAGTTCCGAACCGATTTTCCCTTTTTTAGAGGCTTGTAAGAGTCAAACAGTTTCTCGTAAACCACTGTTTCCCTATGCACGTACCCATCACAACCGTCTTTTATCAGAGCAGTACCAAGGTGATCTTCTTCCACTAATTCCTCAAACAGATCTTCTGAAAGATCATCTATCTCCTGAACTACAAACAGTTGACCCTCAATAGTCGGTTTCCTCATCACATCGTTGATGTTGAAGGTCATTTTGAAATCCTTCCCCAAATTCAGTTCAATTTCTCCTTTTGGTAAATTAATCACAGCTCCTGCAGTGGCCAAGAAAGGCCTACCAAACAGCAAGGGGTCTTTGAGCTCTTCTCCCATATCGAGAACAACAAAATCTGTTGGGATTTCCACTCCTCCAACCTGAACCAATAGATCTTCCAAAATGCCATGTGGAATCCTAATCGATCTATCAGCTAAGACCAAAGATATCTTGCAGGTCTTGTACTTGTCAAACCCTAAGCGCTTGACAACTGGCAGTGGTATCAAGCTGATCGATGCTCCTAGATCACATAGGCAACTCCTGAACGTGAGAGGACCTAAGGAGCATGGTATTGTGAATGTCCCTGGATCATCTAGCTTCTTAGGTATGACTTTCCTCTGTATAACAGCACTGACCTCATGTGTTAGCATAACCGTCCCTTCAACATCTTGTGTTCTGTCTTTGACTGCATCCTTCGTAAACTTCTGGTAAGGGGACATTAGCATGAAGGCATCCAAAATTGGTATCTTCACCTCAACATCCCTCATCTGTTTTTCAAAGAGAGCCTTGTATTTTTCTCCAACATCCTTCTTGAATCTCTGTGGGAAAGGAAGTTGGGGTTTGAAAGGTGGTGGAGCAAACAGCTTTGGGTCTTTCTGTAAGTCTCTCGGCTTTGGGGGTTCAGGAGGTGACACTGATAGAAACGTTTTTACGGTGTTTTCTCAAATACCAAACTGTCTATCTAATCAATTGTAGTACAGTATGGTTTCAATCCACTGAGAGAGTAACTAGCAATCAAGATGTAATCTACTTATCCTAATCTAAGCCGGATTCGATTTAGTGAGCAGTTTTCTAAACTAGGTGAAAGCAAAATCCTAAAACAGAATGCTAAAAACGAGATATGAAATTATAGAATGTAAAAACAGAGCATTGAAAATAAAGCAATAGCAAAATGAAATGAAGTGCAACACCAAATCTCAACCTAAAAGCAGAGTATTAAAATCACGGAAATTCAATAGAGGGAAAATGGGTTCTCGAGGTTAAGGATCAATGATTAGGGTATTCCTAGGGGTTCCAGACTTATTTATCAACCTATTTAGATGACCTCTAAGCAAGGAATCACAAAGTAATCACATTCGCTCTCGCGTAATGGGACATCTCCTAAAAGACAACCTGACTTGACTCTCGCCCAACGATTGAAAATTCAAGAGGCTTTAAGTATGGACCTTATAAAGCCTAATAACTCCCTAGACAATCAATCTCTTGAGCTAGGCAGATGTTATCTTAACTTAAGCATGTTCAAGTGATTCCCCAAACGCCTCTCGGGGGGGGGGGGGGGGGGGGGGATTATCTAAGACCTTAATCAAACATAAACAAATCTGGAAATCCCTAAGTTTTCCCCTAATCTCACCTTTTCCTCAAGAACCCTAGACTAACTTACTCAGAATTCATGAAGTAAAACATAGAGTCAAAATGAAAATCAATTGCATAAACTTAAGACTGAAAATCGTAAATTGCTTTGTAAAGATAAGTCGAAATTTTGCTAGAAAAGATTGTCTATTAAAAAGTAAAACGGAAATTTCCTTAAGAAAAGAAAATAGAAAAAGCCTAAAATAGTTGTTGGGCTTGCACAAATGGGTATTGATGAGCCTTTTTCGCAGAGAAGCCCAAGAAGTCAATCTTCGTCAAAAGTCTTAGTTCTGGTCCGTAAATCCATTCGACCAAGTGATGGTCGAGTGTCATGCTCGAGTGTCAAAAACTCGAGTGCCAAATCTTCTAGTTCACATCCTGAACTTCAACCTTAGGCCAGACGATTCCTCATTGGTCTTCTTGTAGTCTGAAATACTCTATGATAAGCTCCAAAAAGTGCCTAAAAATACCTTTTATGCAATGTATGCAATGCCCAACACTAAGAATGCAAATTATGCTTAAAAGAACCTAAAACAATGATAATAATGCAAGTATGAATGCAAAATATGCTAATTAATGGCCCTAAAATGTGGTAAAATGCAGACACATCAACTCCCCCAAACTTAGTCTTTGCTTGCCCTCAAGCAAATATGCATCGATCTAAGAAGGAAGAGAGGTTGCTGACAATGGGAACATCTTACTTAAAGAAACGACTTATCAAATTGAAAAACCGTAATCCACAAGTGAACCCTCATTCCTTTGTAAGAACCACAATTTACTTTCATCAAGGCTTAGCATAAAAACCGAATATTCCTTAACACTTAGTTGGACTCTTAAGAAACTCAGATTCGAAGCCTATTTCTTTTAAGTGCAGTCCGTAAGAGGGGCTATTGATCAAAGACCTTGGGATTGAACTTCCTCAAATTCAGCTAGTCACAATAGATTAAGCGTTTTCAATCACTTCTCAACTCCTACTCGTTTTTATTAGTTTCAGCTTTATCAATGAGACACGAAAAAGTACGGGTATACGCACAGTCCCGGTTCACCTTAGGCATCGATGTATTAGCTTTATCAATAGGACGCAAAAAAGTACGGGTTTACGCACATTTTCGGTCCATCTTAGGCGATATCGAAATGGTTTTATTGATGAACACAAGAAGGTACGGGTTTACGCACAGTCCCCGTTCATTTTAGACCATATTATTTGAGCCGAGTTGAGAAGGATGATTCTATATTCATCTGATGTTTTTCTTTTTACTTAGCTAGTTGTACCTAAGGAAGGATCTTATGCAATGTATCTCAAGCCCCTAACTTGGAAAAAATATAATTCGATTATGAGGCAATAAATCTGGTTCTTTTGAGACACAACCTAAGTATTGGTTTCAAAGGTTAATGATCTACCAATCAATGTTCAAGAGGGAAAAAACGCAAGTCTAAGAGTTCACTATGGTTACTAGTCAATCAACCTAGCAAGTCCGTCTATTTAGCAAGATGATTCCTGAAACTCTAGACTCAATCCTATATGAATGCAATGCAGCTACATGAACACTCTGTTTTTGACTAATGCTTTTTTCAATTTTTTTCAAATTTTTATGGGTTTTCTATGCCTTAGATGTAATGCAATCTAAAAATATGCTAATTGAAAATATTTTTGGGTTTTCTATGCCTTAGATGTAATGCAAATGATCAAATGCAAAGATTAAAAACTAAGAATCACAGAAAACAAAGTCAAATATCCTCTAGAACCCTCTCCCAAACTTAAATCACACACTCCCTTGTGTGTATAAAAGTCTGAAAGGGGATCCTAGACCAGCAAGTCAAGTGAAAAATATGCAATGGTATTTACAATAAAAGGAAGGGTTTTTGGTACCTCTCTAGTGGTTCCAGTAGTCGGCTGCCACATTCCGCATGATTTCCATGTAGTGGTCATTGTGCCTCTGACGCTCGAGCTCAGCTTGCTCGAGCGTTTTGGTCGAGTGTTCGGATTGATGCTCGATCGGTTGGTGCTCGAGCGGCTGACTCGATCTTGCCCCAGCTGCATAAAAAGGCCTTCTGTATGAGAAGGCTGCGGGGTTTGCAGAGGAGTGTCTAGCTGGTGCGGGTTGGTGCTGCCTTTCACGATCCGTGGACATAGAGGCTCTTCTTGGGCGAATAGTTGGTGGTGGTGGTGGACCGCTGTTTCTTTCTAGAACGGCCACTATTCTGCTTAGATCCTCGTTTTCCTGCCTTCTAGCTTCGTCGCTCGCAGTCTGTTTCTTCACCTTCTTTATCAGCCATTTGTTCATCTTTTGCAACAAGCTTATGTGCTTGTGTGCTTCTGGGACTGGTTCTCCTTGACGTGGTGGCATCGTGTATTCTTCAAAACAATACGCCTCAGGATCCACTTCATCGCTGTTTGTTGGAGATGAACTTTGCTGAGGGCCATTGGGATCGTACAAGGCTTCTAAAGGCAGATTAAAATCCGTGTTCTACCCCATCCTTATCGACGTGTACTCCCTGTTTGGCAAGAGTAGAAAAGAATTTGGTCTAGCAAATGATGGAAAGAGTAAAGAAGCTTACCTCGAACCTCAGTCGCGGCCAAGAATTGGCTTCTCCTTAAGTGATCGATGTTCATGAATCGAGGATCAGCCCATTCTGTCTCATCGATTGGCACATTACATCTCTCCAGAATGCATGTGACAAGTCCGCCAATCATGATCTTACCATCACGTCCTCCAGTCTTATTGTCCCTTGCCCAATCGCGGTATGTGACCAACTGGTTTGCAAACTGGATGGTTAGACCAGCGCTATTACGATCTCCGATAATCGGGGATCCGTCGCTCTTTTTACCAACGATGTCCTTGAGAGCAGTCACCAGCATTTCCATTTCTCCTAGATTGATTGTTCCAGTAGTAAAACGTGAGAAAAATGTATTTGCAAGGATTGTTCGAAAATACCTCAAGGCTGGGTTTCGGATGAGAGACGCCTTAGATCGAGAGGATGAGAATCTGCTCCTTGTTGACGCTATCGACCGCCACACATCATCCAATTCTACTCTATCAAAATCCAGTCCATAGTTCTCGGACTCGGCTCTTGGGAACTCGAATAGGTCTCGAAGTGCTCTGAAAGTCATTCGATAGTCTCTTCCTCTAATCGCAAAGAAGATGTAACCGCCACCTTGCCTTTCTTGGAGATTCTCGTTTTCTGCATCGTATAGAACGATCTGAACCGTTGCCAAAAACTGTAGAGTCTCCTCCTTGTATGCTCGCTGCGGATATTGCACAAATGTGGACAGCCCACAGTTTTGTAACATGAGATCCACATCTCTGGCTATTCCCATTGCGGTCAGTGCCTCCTTGCATGGATAGCGGGTCCCTATGAAATCCATCCTCCGCAGATCGTTTAGTGCCATTGCCGAGTTGTGCCTCTCCTTAATCTCTTTCTCTCTCTTTCCAGCAAGGATTATCTCTCTTGCCTTCGCAGCCTCTCTCTCGCTGTATCCATCTTCACGAAGTGTCTCTTCGACGAGGTCTGGATCCATATCGTCCTCGTCCATGTACTCTCTTCCTTCCTCCGATTCATTCTCAGATTGAACTTCTAACCTTCTCTTCTCCTTTCTGCTCGGTTTGTTCGTGCTTTTTGAAGACTCTCTTTCGGCAGGATTTCTTCCCAATCGAGCATTATTCTTGGCCCTAAGGCGGAGGAGGTTAGCCTAGTTGGTTTTGCCGTCAGTCATAGTGAGAGTTGATCGGAAAAAGAGTAAGTGTTGCGACGCTCGACCTTGACACTCGAGTTGAAATGGTCGAGTGTAGAGGATGGACAGAGAGAGAGACGATTTGCTTCTGTAAAAGAGAGAAAAACTAGAGAGAAATTTTAGAGAGAGAGTGTATTTCGTGTGAATGAAAGGAGAGAGGCTCATCCTCCTTTTATAGAGGAGGAAAGACAAAGGGGGAATCTTTTCAAATTCAAAATTTAAACTTGGATAAAATCAAATCTTTTGAATTAAATATAAAAGATATTGCATTAAAGAAAGATTTAACCCATTTTTCGGAGTAAATGTCTCCCCTTTCTCAGCTTTGGCAGTTATAGGCTTGGAGGCATGTGAATAGGCATGATGGCAGGACGCTCGAGCCTGACACTCGAGCAGGTTTAGTCGAGTGTCAGTCTGCCAAGTGATGGCTGACACTCGAGTGGGACACTCGACCAGGCATGGTCGAGTGCTGTCACATCTTGTCGGTTCTGACCCCACTTGTCCTATTTGGGCCCCACTTTCCTGTAAAAGAGTACAAAAAACCTTCCAAGTGCATGTAAGACGAAATAGATGCAAGTAAAAATGAAAAATAACAAATATACGTAAAGAAGTTAAACATATTGAAAAAATTGAATGTATATACAGAGGATACCTTTGGGATTGCCTCCCAAATGCGCTTGTTTATAGTCTCAAGCTCGACTTCCTCCTATTTATTGGAGAGGCGGCGGTTCATCGAGCAGAACCAAAGTTCCCTCGGGAATCGTGCAGTTGGCCAAATAAGGCTTAACTCTATGACCGTTCACAGTGAATCCTTCCCCATTGCTGTTGGCTAATGTGACTGCTCCATAAGGTAAAACTTGCAGTACTTTGAACGGACATACCACTTTGATCGTAGTTTTCTGGGAAACAGCTTGAGTCTTGAGTTAAAGAGAAGTACTTGATCACCAACTTCAATTGTTTTCCGCTGGATCTTTTTGTCGTGAGCTGCCTTTGTGCCATCTTTGTATGCTTTTGAGCTATCATATGCTTCAAGTCTCATTTCTTCAAGCTCATGTAGATCCATCTACCTCTTTTCTTGTGCTGTCTTGATATCGAAATTCAGGAGTTTGGTTGCCCAAATCGATTTGTACTCTAGCTCTACTGGCAAATGGCAGGACTTTCCATATATTAGTTGAAAAGGTGTGCGCCCAATAGGTGTTTTGAAAGCAGTCCTATAGGCCCAAAGAGTATCATCTAATTTGGCGGCCCAATCACGTCTTGACAGCCCAACTATCTTCATCAAAATCAATTTAATCTGCCTATTAGAAACCTCGACTTGTCCGCTGGTTTGAGGATGATAAGGAGTTGCCACTTTGTGTTTAACCACATGTTTCCTAAGCAAATTCTCGAAAACCTTGTTGACAAAGTGGGATCCTCCATCGCTGATCACAACTCTTGGTACACCAAATCTGGGAAATATTATGTGTTTGAAAAGCTTAAGTACCACTTTTGCATCGTTTGTAGGAGCTGCAATAGCTTCTACCCATTTAGAGACATAATCCACAGCAACCAGAATGTTGTTGTTCCCTAAAGAAGGAGGCTTAAATGGTCCCATAAAATCGATTCCCCAACAGTCAAACACTTCTATTTCCAAGATCGGATTCTGCGGCATCTCATTCCTCTTGCTTATACTACCCATTCTTTGACAGCAATCACATCTAGATATAAACGATTGGCAGTCTTTGAAAATCGATGGCCACCATAACCCGGATTGAAGAATCTTTTGTGCTGTTTTGAATGCAGCAAAGTGTCCTCCATAAGTAGATCCATGGCAGTGCTCCAATATTCCCTTGACTTCTTCTTCTGATACACATCTTCTGAACAGTCCATCAGATCCTTGCTTGTAAAGATAAGGTTCATCCCAAAAATACTGTCTTACATACCTGAAGAATTTTTTTCTTTGATGATAATTCAGAGTCTTAGGCAGCTCTCCTCCGACCAAATAGTTAACCAAGTCGGCATACCATGGTAAGCAAGTTCCCACAAATTTTGATCCGATCAAGAAACACCTTTTCTGATTGATGGTCGAGTGTCAAAAACTCGAGTGCCAAATCTTCTAGTTCACATCCTGAACTTCAACCTTAGGCCAGACGATTCCTCATTGGTCTTCTTGTAGTCCAAAATACTCCATGATAAGCTCCAAAAAGTGCCTAAAAATACCTTTTATGCAATGTATGCAATGCCCAACACTAAGAATGCAAATTATGCTTCAAAGAACCTTAAACAATGATAATAATGTAAGTATGAATGCAAAACATGCTAAATAATGGCCCTAAAATGTGGTAAAATGCAGACACATCAGACACTCGACCAGGTGATGGTCGAGTGTCGTGGTCGAGTGTTCTGGATTTTGGCGGTTTCGTGCTGATTTATGTCTGTTCTTCGACCAAATCATCCTCCCGTGTCTGAATGACACTTTCCTCAGTGGCGTCTACATCCTCAGTACGGATCAGTAACTCACGGCCACTACAGAGTGTAATGGCGTTGGCGTGATACTCCTTAGGGTTCTGAACAACTTTTCCTGGTAGCTGTCCAGTGGGTTTCGCAGAAGATGAGGAGCCTTGCTGATTTTCGACATACTTGAGGCGGGCATTAAGAGTCTCAAACTTGCAGTAGAGATCATTGTGGGAAGCATCTATCTTTGTGTGCACCTCAGCAAACTTCCTAGTCAATTCTGATGTTGTAACTGTCTGACCTTTGAGGATTTGCTGCAAAATGTCCATAACCTCAGGTGTTTGTTGGGGTTGGGGTGAGTTGTGGTTCTCATATCCAGGTGGTACAGTAGGGGGTTGGTGATGCATTTTCTGGTACTGTGGTTTGCCGATAAAAGGTTTGGATGGAGGCTGGTTGTGCCCGTTTTGGTGGATACACCTAGTCTTGGGGATTAGCCACATTGGTGTTCCTGTAGGAGAGGTTTGGGTTAGGTTTGTAACTGTTGTAAGGGCGATAGCTATTTTTCTGATTCTGCACAAAACTGACCTCCTCTACCTGATCTTCATCCTCTACAACCTGTTCTGCCTCACTCACATGATGCACCTGTTTCTGCTGAGCGGAGAGCAACCTATCCAGCTTGTCTTGTATTACTTTGAGCTCCTTCCCTACTGACCATGTCTGGATCTGCTGTACCCCTGGGAGTCCGATCATAATCTTCGTTGTACTGCCCATCTGCTTGGGCTAAGTTCTCAACTAGTTCCAAACGATCATCGACATCCTTGTTCAGAAAGTTCTCATTGCTGGTTGTGTCCAACAACATTCGAATCTTGGGAATAACGCCTCTATAGAAGTACTTAAGAGAGATTCATCACTGAATCCATGATGGGGGCATTGAGATTGGTACATTTTGAATCGTTCCCATGCCTCAGAGAATGTCTCAGAATGATTTTACCTGAAACCGGAGATGGAGTTGCGAAGCTTCGCAGTTCTGGAGTTGGAAAAGAATTTACCTAGAAAGGCTTGTTTATAGGCATCCCAAGATGTAATAGACCCTTGAGGCAAGTGTTTTTCCCACAGATGAGCTTTGTCTCCAAGAGTTAATGGAAACAACCTCAATTTCAGAGCATCCTCACTGACCCCATTAATCTTGGTCAAACTGGTTAGTCTCTCAAACTCATCAAGATGATCTAGCGGATCCTCAGATGGCAAACCATGAAACTTGTTGTTCTACACCATGGAGATCATACCACTCTTAATCTTAAAGTTGTTGTTTGCAATGGCAGGTGGAACAATTTCATGGTGTGTAGTGTGGATATTGGGATCATCACTAGCTCCAATGTGTCTTGTGCGCCTAGGATGATGTCTTGGCTCAGTAGCATGTGACTGTTCTTCCATCCCGTCCTGATCCTCGAGCTCCTCGTTCAAACAGTTTTGCTGAGTCCACAACTGTTCACGAGGGAATCTGTCTATGTTGTCCGAGTAGGGGATGACATGTTCACTACCCTTTGATCTGGTATGCATGCAGGTGGATTTTGGCTAAGAAAACGGACACTCGACCAAGGCTGGATCGAGTGTTGAAGTCGAGTGTTCTAGGGAATTTGAAAATCATGGCACTCGAGCTGTGTGGGTCGAGTGTTCCTGCAAAATAGAAAAACCAAGAAACAAGCTATAAAGAACGGAAGAAAAAGGACACACATGTAGAACTTAGTCTCAGGAAAGATATAATCCTAATTATAGCTAACTAGAACCCACTTGGCAACAATGCCATTTTGATAACAGTTTTTTACGATATCAAATAACCTACTGTTATGTAATCAATTGCAGTACAATAAGGTGTCAATCCAATTGGGCTAGCAACAATTCATTTTGGATGCAATCTACTTAACCTAATCTAAGTCAGAATGATGATGGTGAATAATGTTATGCTAATCAAGCTTAACGAAAACATAACGCGAAACAGAGTAAAAACAGAATGCAAAAAAAGAACAAAAACAGAGTGTGGAAAACAGAGAAATTAAAAACAGTGCAATGACGAAAAAACAGAGCAATGAAGAAACGAAATTTTCGTAGAAAACAGAGCAATAAAAGGGACGAAATTCAATGAAGGAAAAGGGGTTCTCGAGGTTAAGGATCAACGATCAAGGCATTCTTAGGGGTTCCAGACTTATTTATCAATCTATTTAGATGACCTCTAGGCAAGGAATCATAACAATCACATTCATTCTCATGCAAGGGGAACTCTCTCAAACCCTAACCAGACTTGATTCTCACCAACGATTAAAGGGCTCAAGAGGCATTAAACACAGATCTAACAGAGCCTAATAACACCCTAGACAGTCAATCTCTTGAGCTAGGAGAAGTTATCTCAACCTAAGTTCATTCAAGCATTATCACAAACATCTTTTGGATGGGAAACACCAAACCATCAGATTTCAATTGATCAGAAAAAAATAAGCATTAAGGACACTTAGACTGAAGAGATCTAAGCATATTCAACCCTCAACAAGTCTGGAATTCCCTAAGTCTACCCTAATCTCACAATCTCCTCAAGAACCCTAATTGATGTACTCAATATTCATGATGAAGAACATAAACCCATAATGATAAACCATTTACATCATCAGAAAAATCAAACAAATATGAACAACAATGATTAAAGGCAGAAAATCGAATTCTCAAAAGATCAACAAGGATCTAAGATTCAAAAAAAAGGAAATTACAAAGGAAAAAGGAGAAAATTCTTTTTTGCTTAAAGAAAAGAGGCTAAAACTTTCTAGGGTTTGCTTAATTACATAAAGTGAGTATTTATAGGCCCTTTTACAAAAAGCCCTAAAAAGTCAACGTTCTGGTGCGAAAAACCACTCGACCAAGTAATGGTCGAGTGTCATGCTCGAGTGTCATGGAGATATGCCAAATCTTCTAGATCAAATCCTGAACATCAACTTTAGGCCAATCGATTCACCCATAGGTCTTCCTGTAGTCCAAAATCCTCCATAATAAGCTCCTAAAGTACCTGAAATACGCCCTTTATGAAATGTATGCAATGCCCAATACTAGATATGAAAATTAAGCCTAAAAAGACCTAAAACAATGATAATACTGCAAGTATGAATGCAAAACATGCTAAATAATGCCTATAAAACATGCTAAAATGCAGACACATCAGTCGGTGCATGAAGGTTTGTTGCGGCTCGAGGGCGACTCGAGCTCTGTTGAGGGTGATGGTGGCAGCGTAGGCTTGGTGAAGTGCGTGATGTCTCGAGCTTGTTGTGGTTTATCTCGAGCTCTGTTGAGGTGTAGTGGGCTCGGTGGTGTCGTGTTTGAGTCTAGCTGTCTTCTTTGGGTGGGCGAGTCGACTGTGGAGCTGAAACTTGATTGACGATGCCTTTATGGAGAAAAATGGAGAATAAGACAATGTTCACATGATGATTTGACATGTCTTCCCAATCCTGTCTTCCAGCACTATTTTTCTCTTTTTTTGAGCCTCCTGGTATTCAACTGAGTGAATTTTCATCTCTAGGTGGCATCCTGAAAACACAACGTTATACCAAAAAGAAAAAAAAATTGAAAGCATAATAAAAAAAAATTGTACAAGGATATTCATGGATTTGCCTCCCAGGTGCGCTTGTTTAAAGTCATTGAGCTTGACTTTCACTTCGTTCAGAGGCCAATTGGGTCATCGAGAGAAACTGAGGTTCTTTCAGGGATGGTCTCATCTGCTCGGTACTACTGCTTAACCCTATGCCCATTCACAGTGGAATCATTACCGTCCTTGTTAATCAAAGTAATTGCTCTGTAGGGCAAAGCTTCTTTAACCTTGAATGGACCAGACCATCTTGAATTCAATTTTCCAAGAAATAGGTTAAGCCTCGTGTTGAACAGTAGCACTGGGTCACCTGTCGTGATCTTCTTGGGTGCTATTTTTTTTATTATGGAAGGCTTTTGTCCTTTCCTTGTTCACTTTCGAGCTCTCATAATTTTTCCTCTTCCAACTCATGCAGGTTAAGTAGCCTTCTCTCTTGAGCAGTCTGGAGGTCCAAATTTATGACTGTTGTTGCCCACAGTGCTTTTTACTCTATCTCAATAGGCAGATGACATGGTTTTCAATACAGATGCTGGAACGAAGTTCTTGAAATTGGGGTCTTGAAAGACGTTCTGTAAGCCCAACGTGTCGTCAAAATTTGATGCACAATCACGTTTTGACACCCCCAACAACTCGAGCTAGAATTGCCTTGATCTGTTTGTTTGACACCTCCGATTGACCACTGGTTTACGGATGATAAGGACTAGCTACCTTATGCTTAACTCCATTCTTCCTCAACAGATTCTCAAACATTTTATTGATGAAGTGCCTCCATCACTAATTACAACTCGAGGTACTCTAAACCTGGGGAAAATGATGCTCTTGAACGACATAATGACTACCTTAGCATCATTAGTCGGATGTGCTACAACTTCTACCCACTTTGAGACGTAGTCCACTGCCACATTAATATAGCGATTTTCACAGGATGCTGGGTTGAATGGTCCCATGAAGTCGATTTCCCAGCAGTCAAATATCTCAACTTCTAGAATTGGGTTTTGTGGCATTTCGTTTCTTCTACTGATGTTACCCATTCTTTAACACGAATCACATTTGGAGATAAATCATGAGTATCCTTGAACAAAGTAAGCCACCATAATCCTGATTGTAAAATCTTCTAGACAGTCTTGGATGTGGCAAAATACCCACCGTATGCAACCCGTGACAATGCTCCATAATACCCTGAACCTCTTTTTCTGCTATACACCTCCTGAATAAACCATCTACTCCTTTCTTGTATAAGTATGGTTCATCCCAAAAGTAGTGGTTGACATCTCTGAAAAATTTATTCCTCTGATAGGAATCCAAACACTTAGGCACTTCATTGACGACCAAACAATTGGTCAAATCTGCATACCAAGGAATAGCGGATCCAGCTAGCGTCTTGCTGATTTGAGAACACTTTTCCTCCGCTCCTAGATTCATGAGTTGCTTCTCTGGCATCGAGTCATCAATAGGGGTCGAGTCCTTAATCATCATTTACAAGAGGTGATCTCCCACTCCATTCTCTACTCCAGGTTTGTCCACAATCTCCAACTCAATCTCTTGCAGCAGCAGTATCCATCTTAGTAATTTGGGTTTAGCATCTTTTTTCTTCATCAGATACTTTAGTGATGCGTGGTCTGTGTGAACAATCACCTTGGATCCCGCTAGATACGATCTGAATTTCTCAAATACAAATACTACAGTAAGAAGTTTCTTAATGTGGTTGCGTACTTGATTTGGGCGTTGTCTAGAGTCTTGCTGACGTAATATACCACATTCAACTTCTTATCATTTCTCTGACCCAGGACTGCTCCAACAGCAAAGTCACTCGCATTACACATGATTTCGAACGGGAGAGCCTAGTCTGGAGCTTGGACTATTAGAGTAGATATCAATGCTTCTTTGATCTTAAGAAACACTTCGAGACACTCAGGTTTGAAGTTGAACTCAACATCTTTGCACCGAAGGCTTGTTAGGGGCCTTGCAATTTTGGAGAAGTCCTTGATGAATGTTCTGTAAAATCCAGCGTGACCCAGAAAGCTTCGAATATCTTTCATTGTCTTTGGGGACTGCAACTGAGCCATGACTTCAATCTTTGCCATTTCAACTTCAATGCCCTTCTCAGATATCTTGTGCCCTAATAATATCTGTTCTTGAACCATAAAGTGGCAGTTTCTCAGTTGGGCACGAGGTTGGTCTACACGCACATGCTAAGCACCCTGCAAAAATTCGACAAACAAGAGGAGTAGGAAGAGCCATAGAAGGAGAAATCGTCCATGAATACCTCTACCACATCCTCAATCAAATCTGACAAAATAGAAGTCATGCAACGCTGAAATATAGCAGGGCATTGCACAACCTAAACAACATACGTTTGTAAGCAAAAGTGCCATAAAGACAACTGAAAGTAGTTTTTCTTGATCATCCGGGTGTATAGGGATCTAAAAGAACCCGCTATACCCGTCAAGGAAACAATAATACTTTTTACCAGACAACCTTTTAATCATCTGATCAATAAAGAGCAAAGGGAAGTGCCCCATTATGGTTGTAGTGGGTATCAGTTCATCCTTATTATTTTTAACCACAGTGATACCCCTTTCTTAGGAACAATTTGAACAGGTGAAACCCACTTACTATCGGAAATTGGATAGATAACATTAGCGTCTAGCAACTTAAGTATCTCTTTTTTAACAACTTCTTTAAGGTTTGAGTTCAATCTCCTCTGAGGCTCTACACTAGATGGAGACTCGTCTGCTAAATGTATCTTATGCATGCAAAAACTTGGGGACATTCCTCTAATATCTTTAAGAGTGTATCATATGGCTTTTCTAATACATTTAAGCTCAGTCAATAGCATGCTCAATTCATCATTACTCAAGGCATCATTGACGATTACAGGATAAGTAAAATTAGAGCCCAGGAAAGCGTACCTTAGCCCTGCACGAAGTGGTTTTAGTTCCACCTTGGGTGCTTTGAGCTCAGACCAGTCATCTGTAACGATGGGCGTAGCGCATTGGAGTACATGCAACTCAAGTCTCTGACTCAAGTCTAGCTCAGATATACTATAGTGTAGAGTCACTGTTTTACCCTCTTAACACGCAACATCCAGTTCCTCAATTACCACTGAACTCTTGACTAGCCTGTGAGAATCCAATAGCTTTGTGTAGCATTCAACTTGCAGACTTAAGTGCCCCTCAGCGGCTGGCTATGTTAGAGCAACTTGCAGTTGATCTTCAGCTGCCAACTCTTCTAACAGCTCATCAGCAAGAATTTCCATTTCTTGAACTGAGAACACCCGACCCTCGATCGTAGGATACTTAATTGCATCATTGATGTTGAACTTCATTTTAAGATATGGACCAAGATTCAGCTCGATCACCACATTCCTAACATCAATTAACGCACCTGATATGGCCAAGAAAGGTTTTCCAAATAACAGAGGGTCTTTAGGCTCTTATTACATCTCTAAGACAACAAAATTTATTGGTATCTAAACTCCTCCCACCTTCACGGGAAGGTTTTCCAGAATGCCATAAGGGGTTCTCACGGATTTGTCTGCCATAATCAACGAGATTTTGCAGGACTTGTAATCAACAAAGCCTAACCTTTTTGTAACTGAAAGCAGCATGAGGCTGATTGAAGCACTAAGATTGCACATACACTTGCTAAATGATAAGGTTCCAAGCGAGCATGGGATTGTAAAGGTTCCAGGATCACCAAGCTTTTTCGGCACAATTTTCCTTTGGATTATGGCGCTAATCTCATGTGTCAGTACGATCATACCCTCAACTTATTGAGTTTTCTCCTTAACTACGTCCTTCAAAAATATATAGTATGGATGCATTAACATAAAAGTGTCCAAAATAGGGATCTTCACCTCAATGTCTTTCATCTATTTATCGAATAGTACTTTGTACTTCTCAGTAAGTTCCTTCTTGAATCTTTAGCGAAAGGGAAATTGGGGTTTGTATGGTGGAAGAACAAATGGTTTATTTATCTCTAGGTTCCTATAGGTGGATGAGCGTCTAGAGTGTTGAGGTTAGGTTCAACTTGGTCTGTTCTGTCGAGCTTATCTTTAGATGTGGGTTTTTCAACAGACTATGACTTGGAAGCAGCTCCAAGTCGAGTCTTTGTCTCGAGTGGCTGGGTGGCAATGAATTTTTTTGTCTGATTGTTGATGAGGAAATCCTCCGCCTTCTAACCTTATTGTCCTTAGTATTCCTAGAACTCTCTGCTCGGATCAGCAACTTACGTCCACTTCTCAAGGTGATAGCCTTGGCGTGATACTCTTTTGGGTTAGGAACTGATTTCCATGGAAGTTGCCCAATTGTCTTCACAGTAGAAGACTATACTTGCTGACTCTCTACATACTTGAGTCTTGCGTTCAGTGTCTCAAACTTACAGGTAAGATCATTGTGAGTGGTAGAGATCGCGCTCAGTGTCTCAAACTTGCAGGTAAGATCATTATACCTCTCCCACGCTTCAACAAATGTTTCTGAAGTTTGTTGTTTAAAGGTAAAGATTGTGCTCCTCAACTTTGCAGCTCGAGAGTTGGAGAAGAATTTGGAAAGAAACACAGTCTTGCAAGCACCCCAGGAAGTGATAGAGCCTTGAGGTAGGTGTTTCTCTCAGATGTGTGCTTTGTCTCCGAGAGAAAATAGAAACAACCTCAGTTTGAATGCATCCTCACTGACTCCATTGAGCCTTTGCAGTCCACAGAGCCACTCAAATTCGTGCAAGTGATCAAGAGGATCTTCAGAAGGTAGGCCATTGAACTGCCTGTCTTGGATCATAGAGATGAGACTGCACTTGATCTCAAAGTTTTTTGTTTGCTTAAAGGTAAATTATTTTTTGATAACATAGATGACTAAAGTTGTCTGCATATCTTCTTTGCTTTTGAATATCTTGCCTATGTAAATTGCATCGTCTGCATTATTGTTGCCAACATTTTGATCTCCATCTGTTAGTAAGGGTTCACCGAGACATGGTTCATAGTCCTATGTAGGTTGCTTTTTGTCCTCTTCAAGTACATCTTTCTTGAAGCTTCCACTGTGATATGTTCCTCTGCTGCTTGATTGTATCATGCTTATTGATGTCTCTTTGATGTGTCCAGGATTGGTTGTAGTTAGTGTTGCATACCCTTGGCTTATTAAGTTGCTCAAGATTCTGAATTATGGCTGTTCATCCTCTCTGTCCCCCATTACTCCCTCATCTAATCCACAACCATTATATGTTACAATCTGTATATGTTTTTCTTGTCTCTGTCTGCAAGTTTCTAATATGCTTTGTTTTACGCCCAAAACCTCATCCACCATTGCAAATCTGTTACACTTAGTTTCTCTTTCACTACGTCCATCTGATATCTAAAGGATGATGAATCCTCTTGTTGGTGGTCCACTTGCTGCTATAATGCTTCTCGAGCCCTCTATCATTCCAGCATTCCTTGATCTCTGTAGTAAGGCATACTAAATTGTTCCATGTTTTATACTCTTCATCCTGCTCTTGTGTGTCGTATTGAATTTCACTCCTCAATTCTTTTTCTGTTTCTCGAACTACCTCTTTCCTTTTCCTCTTCTCATTATCTTTTCCTTGTTATACTTTTTTTTCTACTGCAAGTGTCTCCTCTAATATTTCATGTTGATACATTGCAGTTAAGGGCCCTATCTGGCAGCTGCTCTGTAGTTCATGTTCTGCCTTACTTGCTTCATTTTGGAACTGAGTGTTATTCTCCTACTCTTCAGTACTCGGTGAATTTAGTGAAGGTATTTGATCTGCTAGACGAATAACAATTGTTTCTATATCATTAGCCCTTTCCATCTTTGTTTCAGTCCAACTTCTTAGTCCAATACACATCCCCACTGTTTCCATAACTCCTTCATGTACATTTCTCTTTTTCTATTCGTTTTCTTTGCCTGTCCCAACGTTAATATCTTTTATTGTCTCCTTCCAGTTATTATCACCTCCATCATGTATTGTTGTCTCTATAAAAGTCGAAAATGCAACCAAAATATTGAGGCTCTAATGTTCTACCCTGAGTCAAAATAATGTCGCTAATGTTTTTTATTTGTTATCGATGCCGGTGGTTTTGCCCCGTCGAGAAGAGGGACAAATCAGTTGGGACATAGAATGATACCGCCACTTCGATGCCTGCATTTTCTCTGCCAAACTATTTTTTAATGTACTATGATAGTTCATGAAACTGCATCCCCTTATCAATGTAGATGCATTGTGCCATATACTGCTTTGACATTTTGAAATCCCAAACCCTTGATAGGGAACATTCCCACTCGTCAGGTATAACTGGTACCAGAACGTTCCATTCCCTGCACAATACTCTAGCTTTATCAGAAAAAAAGGAAAACATATGGGATTCAATTTACTACTACAGATTGTAACATTATTATGTCATGAAGTAGAAAACATGGTATTTTAAACAGGATGCAGTGAACATTTGTTAGAAACTGAGCTTAAAATACTCTAGCTTTATCAGAAGAAGGATAACGGATGGCATTCACTTTAGTACTACATAATGTAACATGATTTAAAGTCATCAAATTAGAGAACATGTTATTTTGAAAAGTATCCAGTGAACATTTATTACAAATGTTACTTAAAAACTCCTCTAAACTCTCTAACCTACGTAGATGTTTAATTTCGAGAACCAGAAACATAGAGTACTCGCACTACTCGCACCTTATGTTGATTTTCACCTGCACTTCTAGCGTTGAGCTCTGTCTCAAAAAAAATTTTTATCGACACAATTGGTTGCGGGCAATCCACATGCATCTGCGGCTTTGGAGCTTAGACGTCGCAACCTCGGGATCAGGCTACGGAGAATGTCGAGGTCGATTTGAACGAGCGGGTGGCTGAAGATCAGGACGATCGTAGCTCTGACATGTTCGACGAATTACTTCGTTAAATATTTTGTAATTTGTAATTAAATTTTCTAAAAACATTTTAATTATATATTTTTGTTTTATATTATAATTTTATTTTATTCATTTCATATTTTTATTTTAAATACAAAAAAATTAAATTTCACAATTTTAATAAAAAATACATAACAAATTTTAGTCCCTAAGTAGTTGTAAATTATTTCGTCTTTAAATAGTTGTAAACAATTTTCTTCTTTAAGTAGTTGTAAAAAATTTCATCTTTAAGTAGTTGTAAAATTTTAGTCTTTACTTAGTTGTAAAGTTTTCGACTTTAATATGTTGTAAAAAAATTCGACTCTAATTAGTTGTATACTAAACGTTGTAAGTTACTTGCTAAGTTTACAATCAAATTACAACGTATATTTTGGCATCGATTTTACAACGTACTACTACATTTACGACGTTTTTACAACTCCCATTTTACGACGTTTTAACAACGTTATTATTGCGTTGTTAACTTTTACAACGTTTTTACAACGTTTTATGCCTTACGACGTGCAAGACACGACGTACCACGTGGCGTCCCTAATACGTTGTAAAAGTCCTTTACAACGCTTTAGGGACGAAAATGGTAGTTGTAAAACTCATGTTCTCTTGTAGTGGAAGAAGACGGTGTCATCCGCAAATATGCAATATGTACATACTATTATTTGTATGTAATGCCAGCAAATATATTTGACCCTTTTTCATTTGAAAAAAACATATATTACGAAACAGCCATTAATGAGTAATTCCATGTTAGCCGTACGTAAAACGTGATAATGTGTAGGTTTTAGTATGTTATGTAGGTTTTACTACACATTATGTATGTTTTGGTATATGTAGGTCTTGGTATGCTATGTAGGTCTTGGTATGCTATGTAGGTTTTGCTACACGTTATGTATGTTTTATTATGTACTATTATGTAGGTTTGTGACATGTAATGTAGGTTTGTGACACGTTATGTAGGTTTGTGACATGATATGTAGGTTTTAGTAATGAGATGTAGGTTTTGGTATGTATGTAGGTTTTGGTTCACGTTAGTAGGTTTTGGTAATTTACAGAGGTTTTGATTCACGTTGTATAGGTTTTAGTATATTATGTAGGTTTTGCTACTCGTTATGTAGGTTTTGGTATGTTATGTAGGTTTTGATTGACATTATGTAGGTTTTGCTACATCTTATGTAGGTTTTGCTACCCATTATATAAGTTTTTCTTACACGTTATGTAGGTTTTGCTACACGTTATGTAGATTTTGTTATGTATTGTTATGTAGATTTGTGACATGTAATGTAGGTTGTGACACGTTATGTAGGTTTATGACATGATATGTAGGTTTTGGTATGATATGTAGGTTTTGATATGTTATGTATGTTTTGGTTCACATTATGTAGGTATTGGTAATTTATGTAGGTTTTGATTCACGTTGTATAGGTTTTGGTATGTTATGTAGGTATTGCTACACGTTATGTAGATTTTGGTATGTTATGTTGGTTTTTGGTCACTATTCATCATATTCAACCTAAATTTTCAAAAATTTCAAAATTTTCAAAATTAACTCATTAGTCTTATTTTATGCTCTAATCAAGATATCCAACCAATATTCAATACAACACAACTCAATTCACTCAACAAACCCCTCATATTCGAGTTATATAGAAAATACATAATTTTAGAATTATGAACTTTCATGAAAATGGAGTTAATTAATTCATAACTTAGAGGAGAGATGAAGATGACTATATAGTACCTAAAATTTCAAGAAATTGACACAAAATCACAATAAAAACTGGAAAAAAATTTCATTGTTGTTTCTTCTTCGTCGAAGAAGAATAAAAAACAAATATGTTTTTTAAGATTATTTCAAAAAATTAAATCTAAATGTCATTCTCGTAATAAACTTATGTCTTTAAGAAATAAAAGTAGTTTCACATTTTTCACTATTCATAGTTTCCAAAAAAATATTTTACTAATTAACCTATTTATTGGACTATATTAATCATTTGTTTTATATACAATGTCTATTTTGGAAATACTTCTTGAAAAAGTACATGTTTTGATAAATAACTAAAATTTAATCTATAATGAGCATTTTTAACTTTACTATGTATTGAAATTGTTTAACATAATGCACTAATTTAATACTACATATATGTTAAATAATATAATGAGATTCTCTATATAATAAATGGTAATTTTTAAATAAATAATCTTAGGATGATGTGGGATACTATGATATTAGAAATTAATTTTTTTTTATAGATTTTATAAAATTAATTTTGGACATTTTAAAATAAATTTTAATTATGGCTTTGACGATACTCTAAGATTAGTATAATTCAAAATTCACTAATCCTAGGATATTCCTTTCATATTCTTTTAATTTTGAAAATAATATTTTTCAATGATCATATATTACAGTTAAAATCATATTTCTTCAACTTAAATATATTATAAATGATTATAATTTTCAGTTGTCGCAGTTCTTATATCTTGCTAAAATCATTTTCTGTATTTCAACTTTCTTTTGTATTTCAATTTTTAAAATTGATACTTTACCGATATAAATCATCAATGATATATTTATTATAATTATCATTGATACAATTATTATAATTGATACATATCATTGTTGTCTTAATAAAAAATAAATTGATACTTTCATTACTATAGTTTTTATTTATACAACTAACACACCATTTTTATTTCGACCAGATTAATGTTATTAATTAAAGAAAGAGTCATTTGAAAAATTTGGTCATTTTTTGCAAGAGAGAGATAATCAAGTAATTAGTAATTTCTCAGTATGTGAAACAACTTTAAATAGCTTCTAACCTAGTGGCCGGCGGTAATTCCATTTAAGGCAGCTCATTTGTACAACCAGGAGTCGAGTCCCCCCGATTACATTATGTAGAAATGTGGCTACTAGGTTAGCCAGTTGTGGCCTAATATAATTTGTCGTTGACAAAAAAAAAGTATATGAAACAACTGGTTCTTTCAAAACAAGTTTTCAAAAGTACGGGAAAATATTCTTTTGCCATAATTTTCCACAGTTTTATTTATTAATTAATAGTGAAAAATACTTAAGACATTACCATGTTTAATATATTACCATGTCACAAATAATTATCTAAAGTTATTAACTTTTTCTTATTTGGATAGTAAATACTATTTACCTTTTATATTATCATTAAATAAAAATATAATCTATATTTCTGATTAACTTTTTCTGATTAATCAAAATATTCATTTATATTTTAAAATATAAAAAGGTCTCTTTTTGTATTTAGTTTAATAGGAAATTAAAAATTTAGAATACACATAAAACAATAAAAATATTCATAATAATAGGGTTATGAATCTAAATGTACAAATGTCTAAACATCTAGATTAACATGGGTTTACAAACCAAAATGTATATGAGTTTAAAAATTTTAATGAACACATATCTAAAAATTTAGCACGAGTAAAAAATTTATCTAGAAACATTGTAATGTATCAAAATCTTGGTAAACAGAGATCGAAAAATATATTTCATGTACAACATGAGTCATAATTTATAAACTGATTTTTAGTTTATTAAATATATATAATAAATAAATTTATATATACAAATTAAAATATAAGATAAAATAAAAGTAAAGAAATATCACATTTATATATTATAAATAAATATAAAACTGCAAATGTATATTTATTTTTCATAAAAAATATTTCATGAACAATACGAGTGATCATCTAGTAGTTTAATATAATGAAATTATTTAACACTAATAATATAATGAAATAAAAATTAGTATGCAAAATCTGATTTAAATAATTATTCTAAAATTTATGCAATAGTTTAATTTCTGATATGACAATAAATATATAAAATTATTAGTTTAAACACATATTTGCATATTAATAAATGACTATATTTTGAAATATATAAAAATGATTATTCTTCTTGAATCATATTTTATTTTTTTAACCATAATTATATATAAATACCAACGACTATTTGTATTTATAAACAACGATTAAAACGATCGTAAATAACATCATTTAAACAACTATAAATAATTTTAAATTGCAAACTAAATAATTAAACCCATTGTATAGACACTAAAATGGAAAATAAATCAAGGAGAAATAAAATTATAAACCCAAATTTCTCCATCCATTAACTTGATCTGGTTACACCCATGTGAGGAAAACGAACAAAGGTATATATCCATAGAGCCGTCAAATCAGTGGATAATAAAAAGTAAAAAACATCAATCCAACCAAAAAAATGTAAAAAAAGAAAAATAAAACAGAAATCATAAAATATCCAATCAAATGTTTTTCCCCAAACATTCCCACAATTAGGAAAAAAAAATGAGTTAAGTTTAACTTTGATCCCAAGGACTCGCAGGTTTTATTTCAAGGATATAAAAGTACAACAAAAGTGTACCTAAGTGTTTACGTTATTAGCCTAATAATTCCAAATTCTTCTCATTTTAGCCCCAATACTCTTTGTTCTTGAGTCAATAAACCCCTTGACCATGTCCCATAGCTGCATTGTTCGATGACGTGTCCCATGCATCATCTGTGATAAACTGCATCCATGAATCATCTTTATCGTCGACGAACTCTTCTACACAGGCCGAGGAAGCTCCCACTTCTGGCGACACTGTGTCGTATTCGTTATTATAATTGTAATTGTTATTATTATTATTATTATTATTATTATTATTATTATTATTATTATTATTGTTATTCAGATTAAGCTCCATTGACGCTGTGAAGCTACATTGTCCCGTTTGTAATTGTTGTTCTGATTCCAATTCTGAACATATTCCGTTCTTCTTGAATACCCGACATAATGCATACGAGTCCTGCACCACACAATTTATACTTTTCACAATGAACATTTTTTGGTACTAAATCAAGTATTTGAGTACAGATATATATTGGATAATGAGTATTTTTAATTATTATATAATGGATATTTATTACTTAGATACAGTGGCTTTTATCTTCGTCGCAGTAAAGACAAAGCGAAACCCTAAGCTTTTGTCCGCTTCCAGCAAGAAACGAATATGTTATTATATTATGCATATCAGTAATTAAGCTTTAATTTATATTTAAAGTAACAAATCTTCCTATTAATTCATATATACTAAAAATGAAGAATTATCCTATCACAATATATACTAAATTTCTATTTTTGCGATCAGTTCCATATATTTTTGGTCAAATATTTTTACAATTTCAGATGAATCGTATAATTTTATGTGATGTTGATTAAAGTTTGGCTGTTTGGGTTATGGATAGTAGGCTCCGTCGATAACAAATATCATATATGATACTTTTCTTGTTATATAGTCATGCCTTTCTACGTAGTTCTCTTCTAGTTTGTATACAAGTAAACCAAATATGATCATATATATGCAGGCAGGTGATAGTAACAATTTTGAAAAAAGGATGGAGATATAAATGAAAGATGGATGGATTATGGATAAGTTACCTGAAGTGAAGAGGGATCGTCACAATCTTTATCATCGAGACGATATTCATGCATAACCCAATCAGTACGAATCCCTTGAGGAGCTCTTCCTCTGTAATAAACCAAAGTCTTTTTCATCCCAATTGGTCTGCTTTGATTCGTCACTTTCCGATCTTTTCCTGTCGATTTCCAATATCCTCCTCTCGTTGCTCGGTTTGTCCTAAACCCATTTGGATACTTCCGGTCTCGTGGCCCAAAAAAATACCATTCTGGGTCTCTACTCGGTAGAAACGACTTCTCTACATGTTTTTTGTTATCGATATCACAACAATTCAAAACAAGTGATCATAACAATCAATTAGATTATATAATAGCCAAAAACATTTGAGAAATACATACCTGCAAGTTCCCAAGGCTCACATTTGTAAAGATCAACCTCAGGGATAATATCAAGCTCGATTTCTTGACCGTTGATCTTTCTTTTGAGATAATAGTTTACGAGTTCTTCGTCCGTCGGATGAAATCTAAAACCTGGAGGTAATCCCACTGGAGCCATATTATAATATCGACTTCTTCTTGAGTTCGTTCACCTCTTTTATCTTTTCTTAACGTACTCAAAACTTATACATATATATATACACATAAACTTCAATGTCACTAACTAAAAATTGATTAATTAAATATCAATTTCTTCTTTACTTATATAGATTTATATATATGTCTCTCTCTTTCTTTTTTTCTCTTCTTACTTCTTTTTGTTGTTTTTATCTTTCGCTTTATCTTTTCTGGAGATTCTTGACAAACGTTACTCGCAAGCTCCTTCAGCTTCCTTCATTGTAAAACAAGGTTCCAATTTGATCGAGCTATATATATAAATACATAAACACACATATATATATATATATGTGTGTGTGTGCGGATGCATGTATTTATATATAGTCGTACGTCTTGTTAGAATATTCCTCCTTAGGTGATACATAATTATGTAACACAATGACGTAACTAACGATCTTAATCTTTGTAAATCCAACAATACTACCGTTTGTAATTAGTCTTATATAAAAAGTAAAAGTATTAAACCTTTAGCTGATTTCTATCTTGAGTTGTTCATGCCTAGAGATTTGTGGCTCGAAGATCAATATCGTTAACAGATCTGGTAAATTCCTTGAAGTTTTCTTAGTAGAAATTGGTTGGTTAACTTTATATTGTGTTATCCTTTTTTGCAGCATATGACAAGTGGTATGAACATATTCCGCCGAAGATATATGCAGACTCCATCTCCGTATAAGAGTGATAGGATTGTGTTTCTTGATCCTGGGTTATGTGCTTTCTTGTGTGCCCAGTACAAGGCCTTTGCAGAAAATGAGAAAGAGTATATATTTGAAGATTATTTTGCCAAATGTATACAGGAAGAGCCCTAAGACCAAGGATACAGATATCTTGGCAGCATTCCGAGTAACTCCTCAACCCGGAGTTCCACCTAAAGAAGCAGGGGCTGAGTGTGGTGTCCAACGAATAAGCAGTGGTTTCAAGATGCTTACATCTTGTGCGTTGCTCATAACATCAGGAATATCCATTGGGTATTACTGGAGATCAATTTACTTAACCATAACATTAAAATCAACAATTGCTCCATCTCAGCTGTGTTGCATCATGCATTGATTGACTCAGTCAGGTAATGTTGGTAGACTATGCATAGATTGGTTGAGTTTTCTTGGTAGAGTCTGGTAGACTATGATGCATTGTCTTGTTGAGTTTAGTAGATCTTTGGTAGGCTATGATGCATTGTTTGGTTGAGTTTTGTAGATCTTGGTAGAGTTTGGTAGATCTTTGTGGAGTTTGGTTGATCTTGGTAGATTATCATGCATTGTTTGGTTGAGTTTAGTCGATCTTGGTAGACAAATGTAGATCTTTCTTTCTTAATGTTGCTTACGTTTATTCATGCATATATCTAAGATCTACTAAGGTTTACAAAACTCGATAGATATCCAAGATCTACTAAAGTCTACCGAAATCTATTACACATGTATCTAAGATCTACTAAAGTCTACCAAACTCTACTACATAGATATTCGAGATCTACTAAAGTCTATCAAACGTTACTACATAGATATTCAATATCTACTAAAGCATATCAAACTCTACTATATAGATATCCAACATCTACCAAATTCCACTAAACTCTGCGAAGTCATACCTTTAGAAGTTTTCCAATTGTTGTAGTGAGAATGGTCATTATTGCCTCTGCCTTCGCCCGTCTCTTTGTGAAGCACCTTGTTAAAATTGTCCTAGTGGCATCTATAAGCTGCACAATAGGTAAAGTTCGCTGAAGATGGCATTAAACTCATTTCGCCTACATGCAGTTGCAACCTTCATAAACGGTTTAAAGGATTCTCCTCTTCTAATTAGACAAAATATTTGTATGTAGATGGTAAGTGCAAACCCCGCAAGCGGCGAGTGGATACACTTCTTAAATTGCTTTGGCTATTGATCAATGCCTATTTAAAATGATGGTCAATTCTTGATCATCAGGAATGACGCGGTTGAGCTGTCTGAAAAATCATTCCCAAGATTCATCATTTTGGTATCAACCCCACCAAAAGCCATAGGGAAAATGTTGAAATTCATGTCTTGCATTGTTGCAGTGAGAAGAGTCCCTTTATATTTTCCTTGCAATAATGTTCGATCCACAACAACAACTTTTCTTATATACGAAATCCTCTGATGCTTGCATCGAATGCAAAGAATAGAAACTTGAACTTGTCATCTCCATCCACTTCCAATTTGATAAGTGTTCCCGGATTTTCTTGTCTAATCATATAAAAATATGAGGGAAGTTCTTCAAAACTATCTCTGAAGTTCCCGTAACCAGAGCCCAAAATTCTTTTAAAGTATAATTTGCCTTCCAGTACTTCATCTCTACAAAATGCACACATAACGGCAAAGCTATAACTGACTCTACCAAACCAAACTCAACCAATCTCAATCAAACATAACCAAACTCAACTAAACTCTACTAAAGTGTACAAAAGTCTATTATGTACTATCATAGTTACGCAAAACTCTACCATGAAATTATTATACCTTCAAAATGAAACATTTGTTCAGTGATTCAACAACATGAGCGGGAAGAATAGAAGGCCCAACACCAACAACAAAATTCAAGTATAAACGACCAAGAATATTGGGGGTTGCTTGACATGCCCAAGATGACCTCTCTATATAGGAGCAAGTGTGTTCTCCACAATAGATCCAAATATATAAATACGGACTCTCAGCATTGTGGCGTGAAGCACAGACTCTCCAAGAGTAGTTTGGAACCCATCATCTCACAAACAATAACATATTCGATGAAGAGACGGCATTGAAGTCAAACCTATGTAAAATAGAATATGTTTTCAACATTTACTCAATATCTTCTTTTGTGGGATCAATGTTTCCAATAGCTAACTGAAGTAACCTTATTTCAATATCTAAGTACTCATCATCAAATGTTGGATCTCTCATCTTAAGAGGTATATTTTTCTATCTTCTTCTTTACACTTCCTCTGAACACGTATAAAGTCTTCATCACCTGAGCTTGCACCAACTCATCCTCACAAGAGTCGAGTCTCATTTTTGCTTCCTCTTCGTAGTCAACGTATTCCCCTTCTTATTTGACAGTCTACCTAATTCTCCACACGTTGAAGATAGTCTACCAAAAGAATAATCAAATTTATCAAAGGAAGGCTCGCATTTAGGCTCAACTTTTATACATTTTCTTATATGTACATCAGATCACCTTGAAATCACCACACAAAGATGGATTTCCTCTCTTAAAAATTGTTGCACGTACCCACGCAGTTGCCTCTCGTTTGTCACGAAGATAGGAGGTGTATCTTGTGGTAGTGCATGCATAATTTGATATATAACTCAGTTTTACCTTATAAATCTGTTGATTTAGATCAAAATATTCATGCACCATCCCCACAAACTCATCAAAACGTACATATTCACTCAATTTCATGATCGTACAACCAATAAAAGTATCCACTAGAAAGAACCAATATTTTTGTCGAATTTCTGACTCCCACAAACTAAGATGATTTGATCCATACATCCAAATCAAGAAAACAAGCTAAAAAGATAAGGGATGAGGTCAAAAAACAAAGGTTTGTGCTTCAATGGTATTTTGCTGCGATGAGTGAGCGAGAAAGAAGGTAGATGATGCAATAATTTAGGGGTAAAATTGTCATTTTACAAACTAGGTTAAATGAACCAACTCTGGCAAGCTCTACCAAACTACTGTAACTAACTCTGCCAAAATCTACTACACTAGTGTTATGAACTCCCCCAAAATTTACTAAACTCAACAAACTGGAAAAACCTCATACACTTTGTCCCCAATAATACGACTTCCTAATTACAAAGAAAGTAGTTTGGTTGTTCTTTGACAGTGCTTCGTGGAGGCAAATTATGGCATGGTAGAGTTTGGTAGAGTTTCTTGGAGCTTAGGGCTCACGTGGCACTAATGCTGGTAGATCTATGTCGCGTGGAGTGCGCTGACATGGCTCATTTCATTAGTGGCATTTTTGTTATTACGTTTTTTTTTTGCACATCTAAAAAGGGCAAAATGACATTTTATGATCTTATAAGAGTGTTTGAGTAATTATGAATTATTTTGAAACATTTGAGTCATTACCCTATTAATATGGAGTATTCTAGCTAAATATCCTTTTTAGTTTTTTTATATATTTTAAGAACTTGTGACCTCTATTTTACCCTCCTCTTTTTATAAACATATCAACATAACACAAATACAATGGTACTCGCTACTAAATCTGACTCTGATGAGCATGTTCATTCAACTTTTGCATCCAAATTTGTCTATGTTGTTGTTCCCAGGTCTTTAAAGCTTTCTTGATTTTTTTTTCAATTTTGTTATGTTTATATATTACATTTCTATGTATTTATATGCACATAATGAAACAGGTTCAAGATTCCAGATAATAGCATGCCCAAGGAGCCGGCTTATCAAGTTATTGATGATGAGTTTATGCTTGATGGAAATCCTAGGCATAACATTGCTTTCTTTACCACCAGTTGGATGGAATATGAGTATGACAAACTAATATGTTCATATTTTGACCACTTTACATGCACATTTTAGGTAGAATTGCATCCTCATTTATAGTTGTTTATACAGTTTAGGGTCCCTTGGAACATTTTTGCATACATCATGTATTTGGAGACACTTAGGTGCAAAAGAGCTTGATTTGGAGCATTTTGAGGTAAAATTGGCATAAGGAGTGCAAAGTTGAGCCTAAGACGTAGTGCCTGGACTAAAGACCTTGAAAGCTGAAGATTGCACTAGCTTAACCTGCTCAGCTCGCTTGTACCCCTGAAGATGGGCCAAAATTTCTGTAAACTGATTAAGCCCTGGAAACCTGGATTCACCCCCTAAACTCGCCTGGCATGGCGAGTGAAGACCCCTGGAGCAGCGAGCCTAGATCATCTTTTTTATCTTGTTGATTTTTGTAGACTTTTTAGGGTTTTGGCCTTGGGCTATAAATACACTTAGCCCACCAGACCCTAAGGACAAACTTTTTTACCAAAAAAAACAGCAAAGTATTTTCTCTTTTCTCCTTGCCTCTTTTCTGATTGTTTCTTAGATTTAATTTGATGTGTTAAGAATCTGACGGATTTAAACCCATTTTCTTCTTTAGTTTTTAATGTTATTTCTACCTATGTCTTTTATTGCAATTTCAAGGTTTATGTTCATAACTATGAGTGAGTAGATCCCTCAGGGTCTCATGAGGAAGAGGGTATATCTAGGTCTGATCTTGGGGTTTTAGCTTGTTTAGGTGTTTGAAGTGTAGATCTAGCTTTCTGTTTGAGATTAATGCTAGTTTCATCCTGATCACATGAGATTTGATTCGCTTGAGCTCTAGATCTGAGAGGTTCTAGGGTTCCAAGCTTAGATGTAGTTAGACTAGCATTCCTATTCCAAGAGATTGGTCGTTTAGGTTGTTAGTTGGCTGATTTGAGAATTTGTTCATCATGCCAATCTGCTGAGAAATCTCCAAAGAGTTTTGGGTTAGATATTAGCAGGTTGAGGTTTCATGTTCGTGAGAGTGGCTTGGTTATCCATTTTCTGTGTTTCTACATCCTAGATCATGCTTAATAGGTTGCTAGACAAGCGTAGGAACCCTCATGACCCTGTTTTAGCTTTCTGATTTTCAAAATTCATACCCTATTTTAGCTGCTTGCTCTGTTTTTCTTTAAACTATGTTTCTGCCATTGTTGCTTGCTATGTTTGACCTGACCCTGAAAATTGATGCACTTGAATTAGATTGGTTTATCATATCCCTTGTGTTAGCACCACACTTTGGTTTGATACCTATTGTACTGCAATAAATTTGATCAACGAGGCCAAAAACCTCCTTATAACAAACTCATTTCCTTTCTCTGTTAATACATCTTTGTTTTGCGTACGAGCTCAAAGAGGTGAAACTAAGTGAAGACTATTACGTAATGGATCCAACTAAAGATGTATAAATAGTGGATGAGAATACAATTTTTGTTGCAGCAAATCTAGGATCCACACTTACTGGAGAGTTTGAGGATGTGAAGCTATTGAATGATCTCTTAGATGAGAAATACGCAGAGACGGATTGGAAATCTCTTATTCATGTTGACGCAGCTAGTAGAGGATTCATTGCTCCTTTCATCTACCTTGACATTGAATGGGACTTTAGGCTTCAATTGACGAAGAACATCAATGTTAGTGGTCATAATTATGGACTTGTTTATGCAGGAGTTGGTTGGGTTGTTTAGACAACAAAAGATGATATGCCATAGGAGCTCGTCTTTCACACCAATTACTTAGGAGCCGATCAACCCACTTTCACTATTAACTTCTCAAAAGGTCTTGTAACAATTTTCTTACCCAATTAAATTCATCATTGCATTTTATTTGACCAAAAATGAATTATTTTTGCAGGGTCGAGCTAAATCATTGCTCAATATTGTCAATTTATCCGACTAGGCTTTGAGGTTCTTTTCCCCTTGTATATCTACATTACAGTTTCCATGCTTTCATCTTATTCTTGTATACATGAAATGTTGCAATACTCTAGTGACCATTTATTGACATTTGAAAAAGGGATACAAGAACATTAAGGAAAATTCTAATGACAACAAGAGGAAATTAAGAGACACAATAGAGTATTAGCGTTTATGAAGAAGAGGTTGTTACAGAAAGAGAGGTTGGAGAAGAGAGATGAATAAACTGAAATTATATTTCTGTATATCAAAAATGAATCTGGACATATGTATTATATACATTGCATAATACTAAACCAATAATTAAATATGTACAAACGAGTTTATCTCAATAGGCCCCCTCAAGATGAGCTGTATATGTTAAGTAAGCTCATCTTGGATATAAGATGGTGAAACTGATGGGGAAACAATGGTTTAGTCATGATATCCGCCACTTGATCATCAGTTCGAACATGTAACAGCTTAAAAACCCTTGTCTAAACGTTCTCAACTGTATGACAATCAATATCAATATGTTTTGTCCGCTTATGGAATGTTGGATTCGTAGCAATAGAGATAGTAGATGTGCTATCCGAATAAAGAACTGGAATCACGGAATTATAAACATGCAACCACATGAGCTCACAAGTGGCAAGAGCAAGTGCTCGGTACTCTACTTCAGTAGAGGATCGGGAAACGATAGGTTGTTTCTTGGCTTTCCAAGTGAGCAAGGAGTCCCCAAGGAACATAGTAAATCATGTAGTTGATCGTCTACTATCCACACATGAAGCCCAATCAGCATCAACAAAAGCCTTAAGAGAAAAATCGGAATTCACTGAGTAGAAAAGCCCCTGGCCAACTGTAACTTTAATGTACTGTAAAACTTTGTAAATTGCAGTAAGGTGTGGAGTCCATGGAGCAGAAGAATACTGACAAATTTTATTGACCGTAAAAGTAATATCAGGTCTGGTAATGGTCAAATACATCAATTTTCCAACAATTCTTTGATATAATTCACAATCCGGAAGTGGATCACCATCTGTGATGTTCAGCTTCAGATTAGGAATCATAGGAACAGAAGAAGACTTACAACCAAGCATACCAGCCGAGGTAAGAAGCTCCAATGCATATTTACGTTGACATAAAGATATGCCTTCAATAGTACGAGCTATTTCTAATCCCAAAAAGTATTTCAAAGTTCCAAGATCTCTCAGCTTGAATTGTCTGTAAAGATGCAGTGAGAGTAGATACAGCTTTAACACTTGTACTGGCTATGATTATGTCGTCCACATAAACAAGCACAGTCACAAAATCAGTTCCCACAGACTTAACAAACAATGTATGATCAGCCAGACCTTTGTGAAAACCCATAGACAACAATGAGTCAGAGAATTTCTTGTACCATTGGCGTGAGGCTTGCTTAAGACCATATATAGAGCGTTTCAACTTACAAACTGTGTTATGAGGAAACGTGAGACCTTTTCTCTCTGCATATCCATCAGGTAAGCGCATATAGATTTCTTCATCTAACTCCCCATTCAGAAACGCATTTGATATATCAAGTTAAGTAAGATGCCATCGTTTAGAAGAAGAGACTTTCAAGAGTAACTTAATAGTTCCCATTTTTGCAACAGGGGAAAAGTTTCCTGATAGTCTAAACCTTCTTTTTGAGTGTAGCCTTTAGCTACAAGACGTGCTTTAGGGCGTTCCAGACTGCCATATGCATTAAACTTTAGTGTAAACAACGAGCGACAACCAATTGGTTTCTTACCCAACGGTAAGGAAATGATATCCCAAGTATTAGTGATTTCCATAGCAGCAATCTCTTTGTCATCTGCATCACACTAGAATTCAGAAGTTCGAGCCTCATCATAAGTGGATGGTATAGGAAGTTTGGTAATATTAGAGTCATATGAAGCGTGAGGAACATAAAGTTTAGAATATGAAAGAGAAGATGAAATGGGATGAGCAGTTAAACTATCATCAGGATAGCAATGGTAATCGTGTAAATGAGCAGGTAATTTTGTTACCCTTTTGGAAGAAATTTCTGAAAAAGGAGGATCAAATTTAAGTGATGGAGCTGAGGACTCAGGAGCTATAAGAACATTGTGATCCAGGTTTGTTGATGATGATAATGGTTTGGCCATAGGAAAGATGTCTTCGTGAAAGACCACATTTCTGGAGATAAAAAATAGAATTACTCTGTAAATCCAAGAGCTTGTAGCCTTTGTAACCCGAAGGATAGCCTATAAAGATGCAAGCACGAGATCGTGCCTGAAACTTATGGCGATGAGATGACGATGTAGAACCATAACATAAGCATCCAAAGGCCTTAAGCTGTGAATAATCAGGAAGCTTCCTTGTTAAGGACTTATATGGAGTCTTGTTCTCTAACAGCTGTGAAGGTGTGCGATTGATTAAGAAGACCGCCGTTAAAATATAATCACCCCATAGAGATAGTGGCACCTGAGACTGAAATAATAAAGCTCGAGCCACATTAAGAATATGCTGGTGTTTACGTTTGACAACCGAGTTTTGTTCAGGGGTTTCTGGACATGAGTGAAAATATACAATTCCTTGTTCTTGGAAAAAATTTTGAAACTTCAATTCAGGTGCATTATCCGATCTTACAGATTTCACAGAAGCAGAGTATTGTTTTTCAACTTGTTTGACAAATGCTGGAAAAGCAGTGAGTACTTCATCTTTTGTGCGAAGTAAAAATACCCATGTAGCTCGTGAATGATCGTCCACAATGGTAAAAAAATATTGAAAACCTTCAGCAATAGCAACAGAAAACGGTCCCCATGTATCAATGTGTAACAACTCAAATGTGGCATTACAAATATTGTTCTGAGATAAAAAAGACAACTTCTTCTGTTTGGAAAGATGACAAATATGACAATAAGATGATCATTTATTCTTATGTCTAGTAATTCCTAAAGTATCTGAAAGAACATCAATCCTGGAGTATGAAGGATGTCCCAGACGTGTGTGCCACAGACTAGTATCAACCACAACATTAATGACAGCCAGAGAAGAAGGTTGTTCTAGTAGATATAGATTCCCAGCTATTTGATGTTCCTCATATTTTATCGGTTTTGAGCTCATTATTACGGTTATATTTGGGGAATTCGTCTATGTTTTACTGAGATTTCAGGTTAAAAATGTTCATCGTTGGAATCATGTTTGAAGGTGGACTGTGGAGAAGTTTGAAGCATTTCCTGGTATTCTCCACGAAAGGAAGGACCGATCGATCAATGCAAGGATCGATCGATCACTGCTCTAACAAGGATTATGTGCACGATCTGAAGAACAAATTGGCTTCTAAGAGATCGACTCTATATCCAAGGATCGATCGATCCACACTAGGATCGATCGATCGATGCCCTTCGCAGAAACCTAATTTCACGATTTTTCAGCTCTTGTTTTGGGCCCTATAAATACTCTTTTCCTATTTTATTTCAAGAGAGTCTTGAGCCGTCTTTGAGTTGTTAGAGAACGAATTTTACAGAGTTTTAAGAGTTTGTAAGCTAGGAAGAAGATCTCTTCACACTTGAGAAGAATTTCTGAATCATATTTCTATTTATTAATGCAATTTCAGTTTCAGTTCCTCATGATTTGCTTGATTCATTACTCTATGTTTGAGTAGAACTTAGATCGGATTTAAGGATTCTAGGGTTTTAGAATTCATTGTTGGGGAACAAATAGGATTGATGAACAGATGATTCTCCTTCTAATACTTGAGTCTAATGCATAGATTAGGTTGATCACCTAGTCAATGATTTTAGGTAGTTAACTTTCCAGAAGATTGTTAAGAACTAGAACTAGATTAGAAGAGCAATTCCTTCACTACCAACGAGAGTTGATGCTAGGTTGGGTTGTGGGTAATTGAACCTAAGCGATAAAGCTTACTTGTAATCTGAATCCAACGAGAGTTAGGACCTTTAGATTATTAGTAGAGGGGTAGATTCAACGAGAGTTGATTTATCTTTATTTGTGTTCAAGCCGAGAATAGGATCAGATTAGTTCCTGAATAGTTTCCCTAACAAGAATTCTAACTCCTGAATGTATACCCGACATCTGATTGCTTTAGTTATTTGATTTCATTCGCGTTTAAGTTGCTAGTATTTACCTCTATGATTTGGATTGATATAGCTTGCGATTCGATAGAAGTCGAACGTGTAACCTGGTTCTCTGAGGAATTCGACCCCTAAGTACTATTACGTTTGATGTGCACTTGCAGTAGGATATAGGGTTAAAACTCATTTTATCACTCTTCTACCTAGACCAATCTTCAATCCCCTGATAGGATCCTGGATTTCACAAGAAGACTGATCAAAGACAATTCGAGAACCAAGATTAGTAGAAAGAGCAAAACATTGTTGAGAGTAATGTGTTTGTTCAAGGAAATGGTGCCAACTCCACTAATAGCAACTCTTGGACCTGCTGGAAGAGTGACAAAACTCACAACAGAAGTATCAAGACTGTTAAACAAACTGCGATCATGAATAACATGATGTGTTGCTCCAGAATCAAGTACCCAATGACAAGGAGAAATAGTGTGATTGGAGACATTCAAGATACCAATGAAACTATAAGTGGAGAAGGAGAAAATAATACCAGAATGATCAGCCAATTCCTTTGAGTTACTAGCTGCAGGTGAATCAGAGAGAGACTGATTCTGAAGTTGAGTACTAAAGAAAGCAATAAATTGTTGAATCTGATCTTTGCTGAGATTTCCTACAACATATGTCGATTGAGCTGAAGATATATCAGATTTTACCATAGCAACAGTTGTATTGTCTGTTTGTGCTTTTCCAGAATTCTGCTTGGACTTCGAATTATAACCAGGTGGATATCCATGCTTTTTGTAACACTTGTCTACTATATGACCAACACGATTACAAAAAGAGCATATTGGTCTTCCTTTGTTCTGTCCAGACTGCACATAATTGATGTCAATAGCATCTTGCTGTCTAGTAGCTTGGAATGCAGATGGAGTAGTGACAGTATTGGAGAATCCTTGTTGGCTATCATCTTGATCAAGAATGTTGTAAATCTCAACCGAAGAAGGAAGTACTTTCTTCATTATGATTTGTTGTCGGACAACTGCATAAGAATCATTTAAACCAGCCAAGAACTTCACAATGTGAGATCGTTCTGTTCTTAACAATATATGTGCTTCTTTTCCACAAGTACAAGGTTCAAGTGGTTCTTCTGAACTATCTAAGTTATCCCAAAGAGTCTTAAGAGTAGTATGATAGTCAGATAAAGACAAAGAACCTTGACGAAAATCTTAAATCGATTGCATCAGATTGTAGGTGCGTGGAAGATTGGTCATATGAAAAACGACCATGAAGATCACACCAAATATCTGCAGCAGTGTTCAATCGAAGAATACTACGATAGATTTGTGAAGAAACAGTGTTCAACAACCAAGATTTCACCATGCTATCACAACGAGACCAAATACTGTAATGTGATTATGATTCATGAGGACGAGATAAGTTTCCATCTACAAATCCTAGCTTATTTTTGCAGTAAGTGTGATTCTCATTGAGCATTCCAATCATCATAGTTAGTACCATCAAGTTTAATAGAGACTATTATCAAACTTGGATAATCAGAACTGTGCATAAAGAAGGGAGACTGAGTCGGATCAGAAGAATTCGACATCGCAAGCATCTCGGAAGCTCCAGAAGACGAATTCATAGCTGTTGGAGAATCGAGTGGAGAATTAGCCGCCTCTTCTGATCGACGAACGCGATGAGCTGAGTTGGAATTTGAACTCTTCGAAGTTCTTTATCGAGCCGATCTTCGTGGAATTTGCTTGATTAGATCCATCAGAGTACAAATTGAAGATAACAGAAGCTCAAAACAAGTTTGGGAGTAAAAAAAATGGTGATGGCTCTGATACCGTATTACCATTTATGAAGAAGAGGTTGAAGAAGATAAATGAATAAACTGAAATTATATTTTTGTATATCAAAAATGAATATGGACATATATTATATACATCGCATAATACTAAACCAATAATTAAATATGTACAAACGAGATTTTATCTCAATATAGAGAAGACAAGGAAGTTCCGCATTCTAACTAAAGAAGTTGGTGTGCCATTAGTGGCATTCTCTCTCAAAGACAATGGTAACACACAATGTTTGAGATCGCTGGGTCTTTGAGAAAATATGGGTGGAGCATACCGGTTTACATTATGCCTGCAGATGCACAACACATTGCAGTGCTCAGAATTGTGATCAGAGAAGACTTTAGTCAAGGCCTTGTAGATAGACTCATAGCACATATTGTTCAGGTAGTGAAAAAGATAAAAGGGTTTTCAAGCCGAGTCGCGCATATAGCTGCAACTGAAGCGGTTAATGGTGATGAAGTGAAGACTTCAAACATATTACTGAAGGATATTATCAACTATTTGAAACACACACAAAAAATTGTCTGTTAGGGTTAAGTTTTCACGCTTCTTCTTTTAGACTAATCACATTGTTTGTGATAAGATCTTAATCTAGCCCATGCAACCAATCTTTTGTTTTGTTTTTTTTTGGTATTATATTTATATTGATGGTATATATAAACCAAAACAATATTTTTTTATTAGTCTTTTTGAATATCAATAGTTATGTAGTTGTTATGTCATTGCTCTGATTAAATGAATTCAACCCAATTAAAAACTCGATTCTAAAAAACACAAATTTTAGTTTAAGTGGTTTTTTCACAAATGCAAATAGTAACATTTATGTGATATGTTAAAATAGATTTCAATACTACAAAAGAGAAAATATTGAAAGGAAAATAATTTTATTCAGAAAATTACAGTAATTTCCTAATTTTACTGAAAAACTGATGAATTCAAGTGCAATATTAACACATCTATGTAACAACCACCAAACTTAGTCATCATCATCAATTCATCAAGAACGAAGAGTACTATCTAACAGCGGTAGCCAGACTGAGCAGTGTATAATCTCTGAAGGCGTCTACTTCGGTATCTCCAAGCCACTTGAATCTGCCTAGCAGCTCGTAGCCTCCAATATGGAGACTCGTACCTTATGGCTCCTTGGACTCTATGGCTCCTAAGGAATCTCGAGAATAAGCTCGTTACGTCTTCAAGATCTGATACACTCAGTGAAAACGCCTCCACGTTTGTCACACACCTCACATTTCTGTTGCTAATTAATCCTTTTGATGGCATCTTTATCTTCGTCCCATCTGAAAGTTTCAAAACATATTACAGTTCCAAGCCTTTCCTTCTGAATTGTTCTTTTAAAATAGTCTATGTTTTAAGTTTATAATCCAAAATATTCTGAGTTAAAGAACAGGAAGAGTGGAAAGGGATGTACCAGGGTTTACAGAAGAGCGTTCGAGACACCAAGTGAGAAGTTCTTCACCACAAACGTCGCCTTCTGATAATGGTAGAACAGAACCATCTTCTCCAATGCTCTCTATCTCACCTCTCACTATGAATACCATTTTCTCAACTAGGCCTCCGCGGTGCAGCACTGTGCTATTCACTATGTATGTTCTCTGCTTCAGCCTCTCACGGATGGCATCTAATATTGATTCATCCATCAAAGAAAATATTCTCACCTGCAAACCCATTGAACATTTCAATAATCTCCCCCATTTCATCCATATGCTTGCAATGGTTAATGTGTAATCCGATAATTATTACTTGAGTTTCAGCAGCAGTCCCTATATGGTTAGATCGATTCAAGATGTAGCCCTTGGAAACACTAAATGTGATTGGTATCTAAGCACACATCAGTTTCAAGAGAGAGAGAGAGAGAGAGAGAGAGAGATGTTAAGGAATATGGATTCTGTTGTTTACCTTCTTAATAAATTTGAAGAGGTGTCGTCTTATATCTCTTTGAAGGTCATCAGGCATATTCTCAAAGAGCAATTCTTCATTAACGCCTCTAGTAGCAGCCCAGTTGAACCGCTCAGCCTCTCGAACCCTCCTGAGAATGTTTACCAACAACTATTCGGTTAGTTTTATAGTGATCCACTACAGAGCCTGAGAACCATGTAACTCTTCAGAAAAGAATATTCAACTGAAAAGCAAAGTTTAAAAGGCATAGTCGACATACTTTCTTATTCCTTCTGGCAACCGTCTATGGCTCATCCATTGCTCCACATCACGTCGTCTTAGTGTCATTTCCAAATTCCTAAAATCGACAAAGCACAACCACCGGAGTGCTTGAAAATTTAGACACCATTCACTATGTCTTGAAACATCTATGTTATGATAGGAATTTTTACCTTTTACCGAGAGCTTGAAGAAAATTTTGCATATTACCAATAAGAAGCGCAAAAAGCAAAAGCCCCATGCCGATGATACCCATAGTAAAGAAGACCTCCCCTAGAAAGTAGCTTGGGACTTGGTTTCCAGCAAGAGTACTGATTTGCTTTGGGAATTATGAAAAGAAATGCCAGTAAAATGCAAAGTAGTTGAGTGATTGTTGTTCGAATTAACTATTTACTGTCATTTAGTTTGTTACAGAAAAACTAATCAAACCAATTACCTGGAAACCCCAGAATAGAGAGTAACTGTATCTTGTGAAGAGACTAGTATTATTGGTAAGATTGACTGCCTTTAAGTAGATTCCATAAGGGAATCCATCTTCTTCGAAACAAGCATTGGCGCTTGCATTATCTCTCCAAGCAGCTTGTACTGAATTATTGTTATCTCCATAACCACAATCTATAAGAACTCGACATTCACGCTCAGGATTACCGCAAGCATTTTGAAGGCATTGATTAACTCTCTGAAAAAGAGAAACAGACAATGAGAAGAATAAATAAGAATCACTTTAAATATAGACATGTGCTCTTGATCAGAGAAAGATAAGTATCTATAAGCATAGCCAGCCAGCAAGATGAAAGGACGTTGTGTTCAAGTGAATGATATAAGTTTTGAGACTTTGGCATACCTGCAGACCAAAAAGATACCAGCAAGAGCCAACAACATGTCCAGCAAGCATGAAGATGAGAAGGTTAATAACAAAATTAGCCCAAGCTGACTCAAATATGAATCCGGTAGGTGTTTGTCCAGCAAGAAATGGTAGAAGCCTATATAACTTTGGGATGTACTGGAAAAGAACTGCAGCACGTAAAAGGTTTTTAGCATAGTTTGCCCCAGACGCGCCCAAGTGTGCTGGTATTATCCATAATATTAATATCTGTAAACAATATAGATCAAGGAAATATACGAGGTAAATCAACACCTTCCGATTACCATTACTTAAAACCAATTGTAGCTCTAACATTACAATACCTGCGGAAGTGGTATCACTATGAACAAATCAAGGAAAAACATTCCTCGGAAGTAATGGAAGGCTATCTTTTTCGGATGACTAACTAACTGGCCAGCACCAACTACCGTAGACTCAGGAGCTACATAAGCCAATCGGAACTACAGAAAGTATGAAAGAAGGATCCTTAAAACCAACAGCTTTGTTTTGTTGTTGTTGTAAGAGTTGGGGAAATGGAAGCAGATTAAAAACAAACCTGAAGTAAAATGTGCATTAAAAATATAACATCTGTTACACTTCTAACAACTACAAATGCTTTGGTCATCGGCCAATCAATCATAATGCATTTGTTTTGCTGCAGTAAGAAAGATGGTCAAAAAGGTGGTGTAAAGGCAAGATAACAACACAGGGAAAGCAAAAAGACATACCTGTTTGACTTTGATGAGGAAGAAGAAGAGGGGATCTATAAAAATAGCTAACAAGCAAGAAAGGGCAAAGAATTTAGTCCAGCTTTGAACTGCTTTGGCATGAGGATTCATGATTCCAGGTAAGTATCTATTGACAGACGAAGCAAATCGTCTCGCCCAACCTTTAGCATCATCATACAAAGCATTATGGAACTAGCAAGAAACGGAAAAATACAGTATCAACAACATTTCCTTGAGCCTGAAGCTATATTTGTTTATTTGTTAAATAGCTTGAAGCTCAAATTGTGAATATGAAATCAAATATTACCGTAGAATCAAAAATGGCAGAAACTCTGGAAGTGGGGATTTGAGCTGCATTGAGGTTGTAGTAGGAAGGACAAGTGGTACAGTAAGGATCATTACACATACCCAATTGTCCAGATCTCAAGAGATTTGCGTGTTTCAAAACCGAAGTCATCATCATCGGAGTTCTTATGTTCAAGAGCAACAGTAGAAGGATACCTCTCAAGCTGGCCAACGGAATCAGAAGAAGCAGTAGAAGGATGAGGAAGAAAGAGAAGTTCCGGCTTGCGAGTAGAGGAAAGAGGACCACTCATTTGAACTGAAGGAGGTCGTCTTGGAGTTCGAAGAGGACCTGTGTAGCCTAAATATACAGTGGAGTTGTCGTCCAAAAAGGAAGTAGGGTTTGAGAGAGAAACGCTACGAGTCCTGGAAGTGAGAGCTCTAGAACGAGATGATGAGTCTGAAATAGGAAGCATGGGAATGTCATCGTTTTCGCTGCGAGAAGCCATTTCAAGACCCATTTTTTGCCCAGAGGAAGGCTTCAAAAAGACCCTAGAAACAAAGAATCTGGGCAGAAAGGGAAAAATCTGAGGCCTCGAAGCAGAGAATTTGAAAGCTTTTGATAATTTGGGAAGAAGAAGTAAAGGAAGAAGACGATGACCAAGTCAAGGTCTTTTAGTTGTAACCCGTCAAGCAAGTGTATGATTTATTAGGGAGTGTGACTAAGACAATTTGGCCAAGACTAGACAATTTGGTAATAAAGGGATTTCTTCTCTCTTTTGTGCTTTTTCCTTTTTCCTTTACAATTCTATTTATGTTTATTATTTATTCAGGGAAAGTCAAATGGTGGAAAATTAGGGCCGGGTATAATTACTCGTTACTCGATTTATACTTGCTATTCGGTTCGTACTTGATTCGAAAAGTTAAGTATTTGGTAGAGTTAAGTCAAATAATAAGTATGTTAATTTCAATACTCGCAAGTACAAGTCAAGTAACAAGTAAAGATAAAAATTTCAATACTCGGATCGTTAGTACTTGACTCGTAATTTTATAACTATAGATATTTGAAGTTTAAGGTTTTATTATATACAGAAAAATTAGTTGATAATTTTCTAAAATAATTATATGTTAAATTCAATAAATTTAGGATAGGGGAAGTCTTTTTTGTCGAGAAAGAAGACAAAACATACCAAAGTTTTTTTTAATGATGAAAATATTAAACTAAAAATATATTTATTTTATATTAAATATGATTTTAAACAATAACAAAACAGATCAAGTAACTTGCAAGTATTTTTATTTTTAATAAATACTTATTCTAACAAGTATTTGATATAAGCAAGACAAGTTTGTTAACTAAGTAATAAGTATATAAAAATATGTAAGTACTCCACTCGTGCCCAGTCCTATGGAAAATACTGCAACATTAATAGATGACGTCATGTGTTCCCTATCACCACATAGGTTCTTTTATAAAATTGGGCCAACCTAAACACGAAAGCCATGTGGTAACTTACTAAAACAGCTATGAGTTTATTATTGAGCCCTACAAGTTTATAACAAGCACTAAGCTTTATTCTTACATTCCGAATCTACCAAACAAAATAGTATTATAATTCATCATCTGATCCAACGGCTGTAACTTGCCTGGGCAGTGTATAATCTCTGAAGGCGTCTCATTCGGTATCTCCAAGCCACTTGAATCTGCGTAGCAGCTCTTAGTCTCCAATATGGAGACTCGTACCTTATGGCTCCTTGGACTTTATGTCTCTTTAGGAATCTCGAGAATAAGCTCGTTACGTCTTCAAGATCTGCTACACTCAGTGAAAATGCTTCCACGTTTGTCACACACCTTACATTTCTGTTGCTAACCAATCCTCTTGATGGCCTCCTAATCATTTTCCCATCTGAAAGTTTCAAAACATATTCAGTTCCAAGCTTGAAGTGTCTTTAAAGGAGTTTATATTTTAAGTTCTTAACCCAAAGCATTGAGATCAATGAACACTTAGGAGTGAAAAGGGATGTACCATGGTTTACAGAAGAGCGTTCGAGGCACCAAGTGAGAAGTTCTTCACCACAAACATCGCCTTCTGATAATGGCAGAACACAACCATCTTCTCCAATACTCTCCATCTCACCTCTCACTATGAATACCATTTTCTCGACTAGACCTCCTCGGTGCAACACTGTGCTATTCCTTATGTATGTCCTCTGCTTCAGTCTCTCACGGATTGCATCTAAGATTGATTCATCCATCAATGAAAATATTCTCACCTGCAAACCCGTTAACACTTCAAAGTCTTGCAATTGAGTCACAGGGAGAACTATGATGAGGAAATGAGGTAATGATTAAAAGCTTACTATACCTTCTTGAGGAATTTAAAGAGGTGACGTTTTATATCTCTCTGAAGATCTTCAGGCATATTTTCGAAGAGCAATTCCTCGTTAACTCCTTTAGTTGCAGCCCAATGGTACCGTTCAGACTCTCGCACTCTCCTGAACATATTGAACACAATCATTGAGTTTATTCGCTTAAAGGTCACACATTACAGAAATTCATAATGGTACAGTGCACAAACGTTCTTATATCTTCTGGCAACAGTCTATGGCTCATCCATTGCTCCACATCACGCCTTCTCAGCATCATTTCCATCCTCCTTCAATGCACAGACTCATCATTCATCAAGGTTAGTGAATTAGCCAATGAAATCCACCATCAAAACTTTCATTTTGAAACACCATTTATGAAATGTGTTTACCTTCTATCAAGAGACTGAAGAAAGTTGTGCATATTACCGATAAGCCGAGCGAATAGCAAAAGGCCTAGTCCAATGATACCCATTGTAAAGAAAACCTCCCCCAGTGAGTAACTTGGTGTTAAGTTTCCAGCAAGTGTACTGATTTGCTTTCAGAATTGAAAAGAAGTTTACATTAGATTAGAGTAAGTATAACTCGTAACAAACGCACACACTGACTCCTGAATGCAGAATCATCTATACTATTAAAAATAGTAATCGACAGACTAATATTTGTAACATCAAAAACCTTAATAGAGCCAAACTTACTTGAAATCCCCAAAACAGAGAATAACTGTATCTTGTGAAAAAGTTAGATTCATGGGTAAGATTGACTGCCTGCAAATAGATTCCGTATTTAAAACCATCCTCTTGAAAACAAGCACTGACATTCTCACTTTCTTTCCACAGAGCTCGTAACTCTGATGCATAGCCTCTACGAGCACAGTCGATCATATCTACACTTTCTTCCGCAGAAACAATCAAGACGCTCACCAGGCATTTTTTAACTCTCTGAAATGATCATCAACATGGAATCAAAACAAACATCTAAATAATCACTCGAAATTGTGAGAAAAATAAAACAAAAGAGACTGACTAATGTACCTCAAATCCTGAAATATACCAGCAAGAGCCAACAACATGACCAGCAAGAATGAAGGTAAGCAGATTAATAAAAAAGTTAACCCAAGCTGACTCAAATATGATGCCGGTAGGAGTTTGTCCAGCAACAAGAGGTAAGAGTCTATATAACTTTGGAATGTATTGAAAAACGATGATAGTTCGTATTATATTTCTCTCAGAATCTGCCCTCACTATGCCCAAGTGTGCTGGTATTATCTTTAGTACCAGTACCTGTAATCAAGAGGAGAAATATATGGCAAAATATTTCTGATTAACATTACTCGAAGAAAACATATGATGGGTTAATCCAACAATACCTGTAGAATGGGTAACACTATGAACAGGTCAAGAAAAAACTTTCCTCGCATGTAATTACATGCAATTTTACTAGGATGATCAACCAATTGGCCGGCACCAACTACCCTAGACTCAGGAGCTACATAGGCCAATCGAAACTGCAATATATACATAACAGAAGAAGCATTAAAGCCAATAAATTTCCTTATATAAGATATGGAAGCAAAGGAAACACACCTGAAGTAGAATGTTCATTAATAAAATGAGGTCCATTATACTTTTAAGGGACACCAATAATTTGGCCACAGTCCAATCAATCTCTATGCATTTGTTTTCCTGCAGTACTAATACATGGTCTTCAAATTGCAAGAAGACATATGCACTCAAACCAGAGATTGGTAGAGAGAAGGAAACTTACATATTGGATTCTTATGAGGAGTAAGAAAAGGGGATCTACAAAAATAGCCCCTAAACTTGAAAAAGCTAAGATTCTAGTCCAACATTGAACAAATTGGGAATGAGGATTCATGATTCCAGGTATGCATCTACGAACAAAGGAGCCGAATCGCTTAGCCCAACCTCTAGCGTCATCATATAGAATAGTGTGGAGCTGAACACCGAAAAGACAACTATTGTATCAGCTATGTCTAACATTTACTTGAGTATCAAGGTATCCAATAATTTTGAAAATAGAGAGATAAAGTTACCTTAGAGGCAGAAACTCTGGATGTGTGAAATTGAGCAGCATGGCGGTTGTAGTAAGAAGGACAAGTAGTACAGTAAGGATCATTACACATGCCCAATTGTCCAGATTTCAAGAGATTTGCATTTTGGGTTTTGAAAACAAACTCATCTTCAGAGGGAACATCAACAGTAGAGTCAGAGGAGACAGAATCAGAGTGTAAGAGAGGTTCAGTTTTATGAAAAGAGTCGAGAGGACCAGTCATTTGTACTGAGAGAGGTCGTCTTTGGGTTCGAAGAGGGCCTGTGTAGCCTAAATTCACACTCGAGCGGTCAAATCCGTCACTGGAAGAAACAGGGTTTAAGAGAGAAACGCTACGACTCATGGAAGAAAAAGCCTTAGCACGAAATGTTGCTTCTGGAACTGAAAGTCTTGGAAACTCGTCGGTATCGTTAGAAGAAGCCATCTCTTACAGACGAATTCTCCAATATTAACTTCAAAAAGCAAGTTTCAGAAGGGAAGAAAACGACCAAAGTGACGATGACAGAGAGAAGAAGAAGAAAAGCAAAGTGACGATGACAGAGACTTGGTTTTGAATTGAGCTCGTGAAGTAATTGTTCCTTTTATAAGGAAAACACAAACATGAAATATTGCAGGAACATCGTTTTGTGAAAATGAATAAAAATATGTCACATCTTTGAGTCCTCCGTTGAAGTCATCAACGAAACTTCGAAATAGCTTCGTTCCAAAGTAAGTAAAGTAAGAGATTGGAAAGAAAAGAAAATGGTTATCGTTTGTTACTTTTCTATAAATTAAGCCAATGTTTTTTGTTTGTTTGCAATAAAGACAAAAATAATTCATTTTCCATTATAAAAAATGAAAAGTGAGCTATATTTGTCCTGATATTTCCTCGGTTACAAATAAAAATGAAATCCAGTAAGTGATATTGAAACAACAAAATGTAATATCCATAAATAATAAATTGTGAATATAAACCAAAAGCCACTCACATGATTTACACATATAGTAGCAGTAAAGAGCAAGTTTAAAGTTTATATATATTTTTGCTGTAATATTTAAAAGAGCAAGTCGGAAAATCTCGGAGGAATTCAGAAGAGACAGGTTTGTGACCAAACTCAGAGTTGTTGACGTTTTCTGAATGCATTTTTCTCACATACGTACTAATAAACTAATTTAAGACTTAAAAGAGTGAAAACTTAGCCGCGTTGCTGGAAATATCTTAATAATGCTGTCAGGTCCTACGTTCTTTACTTTATGGAATCTCAATATATTTGTTTTTGCATTTTCCCTGATTTTAATACACGCACATTTATTTTCTGTATTTTTATTTAATTAAGGGATTGTGCTTTTATCACCAACTATATGCTCTCTTCTTTCTAATTGTTTATTGATTAAGTAGGCCCAATAGAAAATGGGCCGAAACTAATTAACCCAACAATACAAAATCAAATGCTCATGCTCTCTATTGATGCAACTGATCAGACGTGTCACCAAACTTCTCTCTTTTTATTTTCTTCTTCCCATTTTGAATCTTTCATAAATCTCGATGATCGAAAATATCATTTTCTCAACATTTATTATCTTATTCCAGAAGCTATCAATTTTCAGATCATCTCTCTTTATTCACATTTTACTTTATAAACTTACACACTAACCAAAACAACTTCTGTGTTTGATGAAGATGAAGAGCAACGCATCCATGGAAGCTACTTTTTCTGCTCCACTGTTGCCATCTCTCTCCGGTACCATTTCTTCCCAATTTTCAAAATTTCTTCTCTCTCTCTCTCCTCTTTTTGGAGCTTTTCACATTTTCAAAATTTCAAAACAAAAAGTATGCTACAAAAACAGTGGACCCTCACTCACTTCCTTTTTTTCTCTCCATCTCTTCTTTGTTTTTCTTTCTCTCTCGTCACTTCTTGTTTGAAATGTTGGAAACAGACCTTGAAGCTAGGATGCAACTCCTGCGTGTGTCTGCTTTTGAAGAATGTCAAGGAGATGATACATTTGCTCAACGAGCTGAATGGTTTTACCAAAGACGACCTCTCCTTCTCTCGCTTTGTCTGGATCTCTACAACGGCTACATCACTCTCTTGGCTCGTTCTTCTCATCAATCCAGACCGATCATGAATCACCAGCTTCAACCAACAATCTCTCATCCTAATCAGCTTCTCCAAGATGATGACTGCATCTCAGACGTTGATTCTGGTAGTCAGATAAGTTCTGAAGTCGATACCACCCTAACCTTTCAAGATATTAAAGCTTCTGCTGCGGTTTCTGAGAATGTCGATGAGCTTGTATCACAGCTTGTGACTGCAAGCTTGGACAATGAAATTCTGCAACACGAGTTACTCCACAAGGAGCAACAATTTCATGAAGCCTCCAAGACTATAGAGCTGTTGAAGAAATTTGTCACATTGCTGGAGATGGAGAAGGAAATGGCTGTGGAGGAAAACGCTAATCTTGGCTACAAACTCACCTCTCTCTTGGAGGAGAATCAGGAGCTAGCCTCCGAGGCCTTGTTCATGAAGAATGAAGCTGTTGGCCTAGCTAGGTGTGTGCTCAAGATGAGAGATGATCACTTTCAAAAGGTCTGCATTCTCCAGAATCGAATCTACTCACTTCAGGCATCGATGAACTCAGAGCCCGTCTATGATAAGGTCTCATCCGGCTGCTTTGGCCTGGATATTCCTAAAACCAAGAAGAAGAAGGAGAACAAAACCGAAGAGAAGACTGGATTCAAGTGGCTCAAGAAGCTGTTTCCAAAGTCCAGCCTTAACTCATCAGCTGCTGGTCCATCATGTTGCAATTTCAGCTTGCCCAATTAGATTTTAATCCTTTTGTGTGTCAGTAAACTACTAAAAATGCATGCATGACTCTGTATGTTCTACTGCCTTAGTAGGCTTAATGCTTCTCAGTGTATCACCCTAATGCACAGTTTGTTAGCCTGCAAACAATCCGTGACTCTTGATCCATATGTTTGGTTTTCATGATTCACTTATTTGGTAAACACACCAATGTCATGACCTTCCTACCCACAGAAGCTTACTGCTTATATAAAACCTAGACCGAATTTTGGAAAGAGTAGAGAAATCAAGCAAAAGAGATAACAATGCTTTATCTAAGAAGCCTAGTCTTCAGCATCATAAAACTCAATGTCATTGTCTTGTTATCTCCTCTCGTGACAAAATCTGAAGGTGTCAACCATACAGTTGGAGACAGCTCTGGCTGGGAACTTCTTACAAATTATACCGACTGGACACAGGGAAGAGAATTTCATGTCGGCGATGTCTTAGGTAACTTTTGTAACTCCACTATAGCAAGATCAAAGTTGTAATCCCATCTCCTATATACCTTTTCACCAAATGCAAAACACTAATTCTGTTAGTTCCGTCTCTTTTCATCAGCAGTCATCTGATCCATATCCATCTTTCTAAATCTGTTTCTCTTCTTCAACAGTTTTCAACTACAACAAAGACCAGCATAACATTATGCAAGTTAATTCTACAGCTTACGCAGATTGTGAGAGAGACAATTACATATCTCTCTTCACAACAGGAAATGACTCCGTAATCATATCAGAGGCTGGAGAGCACTGGTTCATCTGTGGAGTGGATGGTCATTGTGAAGATGGCCAAAAGCTAAGTATTGATGTAGTTCCTTGAGAACCGTTTACTAGTGAATTATCAAAGATAGACAGCTTGTTATTTAGGCATCACTACCCTCTCTAGTACCAAAATAATGTCATTAACTTGGATAATATCATCTGAATAATATATATTACAGGGAATCTCCTTACCTCTTCTTGGTACTAATAACCTATGCAAATACCTTGCCACAATGGAACACCCAACCTTCAATCAAAGAACAAGAACCTAGAAGTCAAAAATTTATACACCTCTTGTTTTTGTTTACTCAAGACATCTTCAGCATATTGGCACCACAAGACTTCTCTATATTATTTTCGATGTTCTAGATACTGCAAAATCTCCATTGAAGATAGGCACCGATATGCTGAAGATATCTTGAGTAAACAAAAACAAGAGGTATAGAAACTTTTTTTATAACCTATATATACATACCTTGGTTTTTCAGTATTACAAATCCACAAAATCCACTGTCAGAATACTTTTATGTCCCTTCTACTTCAACAACTTTCTTTTGAAGGTTTGCAATCCGAGCCTGCAAGGATAGTTAAAACACCCACAAATTTTGAAGGTGGTCTCAAAGAGAGGTTTTATTAATACGCAAAAGCATTCAGTCTTTCCAAGGAAATTGAAACTCATCTTCCATTGGGAAAGTACTAAATAAAGCAAGCACAACGTGAAACAACACATACCTTCAATGATTTTGATCTGCGAAGAGAAGGATCTATCTCTAGACATTTTATGTATGACTTCTCGGCGAGATCATATTGACCTTTTGCTACATAGACATCACCTTGGCAAATGTAGGGCTGGTAAATAAAGTGATAAAAGAAGAACTAAGATAAAGTTTCAATCATGAAATCTGGAAAATCAAAAGAGCATCATCCCAGAGTATACCTCATAATAATTGGGAGCTAATGCTAGAGCTCGACTTATATCTTCAAGAGCCCCAGAATAATCAAGCATTCCTAATTTCGCTACTGATCTGCAATCACCAGAATTCTAATAGTCTAGTTACACGTACAATCTATGAAGAAACAGTATCCAAGAGCTAAATTCAGTGCCTTACGTACCTGTTATTGAAGATTCGATGCAACCCACCGTAGGGTTTAAGCTCCAAAGCCTGCAACCATACGCATCCAAGGTCAAGCTCCATGAGAAATATAGACTTTGCGACAAAACATGTAAATCTACAGACCTGAGTGAGAAGTGCTTCGGCTTCGGAGAAATTTCCCGCGTCGATATGAGAAAGAGCATTGTTGGTGAGCGCTAAAGCGGTGAGGGCGTCTGCAACAGCGGAGGAGGAAGACGCTTCACGATCATCGCTGCAGAGGCTAAACAAGATTTCAGCAGCTCGAGAAGGAGTGGCGCAGTGACGGAGGAGGAGACCTTGAGGGAGAGCCATGAGATTCGGACCAGAGCCGCATCGGCCGAGGCAACCGCAGGGAGTGACTCGGAGCTCGGGAGGAGAGAGAGCCGTTAACGTCTCGAGAATCTGAAACGAGGATTGTTTCCGGCAGGTGCGATTAGTACAAACACGAATCTCCTTCACTTGTTCTCCAGAACTTCGGCAGCTAAACGCCGTCAAAGCAATGGTAGACATTGTGATAAGGATTCTACTAACTACTAGATAGACTTTTCCTGATTTAATATCTATGAACGTAAGAAAAAAAGAGCTCTTTATATATTTATACTTTTTAGGAAAAATATACTTATATGATAATTTTTCATGATCCATCTGAGACCTACAAAGAATGACAAAGATATACACTGAACAAGTTTACTTAAAACACAAAAAATGCATATTTGTTATTGGACACGAAAACAAGTTAAAACCATTTTACAAATCAATAAAGGTGTTAATATATATGCATACACTAACAGAACCTGCAATTCATTTGTCTTTCTGAAGGACTCGGTAGACTCAAAAGACACAAGATGCAGTAATTTATTTTCATGAGCAACATGATGACCATGAAGATTGTAGACGTAATAAACAAGTCAAGAGCAACCATATACATTACTAAAGTTTTGAGCATTCATCATTCAACATATACAAAAACTGGTAAGTGCATCATTCATAAGGGTTTCAGCAAAATCACAACTTTGGATTGACATCATCGTGTTGGTTTAAGAAGCGGAAACCCATTATGTATCTGTACTCTCCCGTGCCAAGACAGCGTGAGCATTCACCTAATCCACTCCCTCCACAGCTCCTGCACCTGTGACCAAAACACCCAAAAAATTCTTAAACTTGTTGAGTTGCTGGATACAAGCTTCAAGAACATCTGTGTATTCAAAATATCTACCATTTGGGGCATTCTCCTTTTGGAAGCATTTCCAATTCCACAAAATTAGTCCTTCCTTCAAGAATTTAAATATCTGGAGTAGTTATTATGAGACTTTAAAGTAGAGACAACAGACACACTTTCCTTTCATTACCTTTTCCACAACAATTGAAACAATCGACTCTTCCTGCTCCATGGCAGATTACGCATCGCCCTTTTACACTTTTCCTCATCACCGTCCTAACTCTGGACTGTTAACCATCAAATTCATTATTGCCCGCCTAGCTGATTCTCGTTTTGATAACAAACTAATACATAGAAACTTCAGGAGGGGGTCGATTTCACACCTTAGTTAATAGGATCCTCGATGGTAGGATCCTAAGACCATCGACTGCAGGACAAGACTTAGACTCGATTGTCGAGTTTCGGGCTAAATACACCAAAGATAAAGGGGAGGCGACCTTCCTTGGGAAACATGTCAAAGAAAAAGGGGAGACAAGCTTATTAGAAATGTTTCAGCTGTCTTGCAAGAACCGGAGCATCAAACAAGGAGTTCAAGTCAACAACCTTCCCCAGAGGATCAGGAAGACATACGCTCAATTATCAAGGGGCTCCAGATGCTACCAAGAGAATTAGAACATGTAGTTTATTTCTATGGATTCCTGACTCAATTATCTAACTACTCGAGGTTCAATCAGCCAAATCAAAGCTCGGAGCCGAAAGTTATGAATTATACTAGTTGGACCTTCTGCCCTAAGGCCTTATGCGCGACAACGTCAACTTTCGAGCAACATAGCCCAGCTCAGGAGCGGCCTTCACTCCGGACCACTTGGAGATTATTCTTGGGCCTTTCAGTGATCCAAAATGACCAAGAACGCATCAAAAGCCCGACGGATCCTCCAGATACCCGCTTTACAAGAAGAAGGGCCAAACCGAATCTGTTTAAGGAAAGTTCGGGAGCAACTTCCCTTAAGAGCTTGCAAACTTATGTGTGGCGACCACGAGACACTCTAAGACATTCAGAAGCATCCAGGAGAGTCTTCCCATGCTCCAAAACGCAGAGGAATAGGCGAATCCTCCTCATTGAAGACTTTCCATATCCATCGATCACCAAATCTTCTCCAACAGTTCTAAGATCGACGGTCCTCATCACTTGTCCGTTGCAGACTTAATTATGTGATATTTCCTTCCTATTTTAAGCATATTACCGTTGTACATTGAGCCTATATAAGCCCAAGCCTTCCTTTGTATTTTCAAAGACTTAAAAGACTTGAAAGACGTAAAAAACACTTGAATGATGAAATTTTGAATACTTAGCCGCCTTCTCTTTCTTTTGAGGACTCAAGAACGAGAGACGAGTCAAACTTGTGAGGATTCCAACTTGACGAATCCAAGATTATCAGAGGAATAATCACCCTCCTTTGTGGTTCTCATTCACAAAATTCCACCAAAAACTAGTCTTCATCGATTTGGACTCACCAAGGTCGAGCCGTTGAATTCATATCCGAGACCTCACCACCGAGGCTCCTATCATGAGTTGTGACTATCCATGAAGGTTTGGTGAGATAGAGCCTGAGTTGGCTCTGTGTCGATTCCAAATTTGTGACGCCTTCCTCTCGCCGGACATACTTCACCGCCGGAAGCCGCAGACAAGCGTTCTCCGCCATCTCCGTCACTCTTCAGTCTACACTGAAGACAAAGTACATATTCTCTGTTTCTCTGATTCTTTCTTGGGCCTTAAGCCCATTATCTATTGGGCCTTTCTAACTCCGCCCCACTCTCTATCTCAATCTACCTGTGCCGAATTAAGCAAACGGACCTAAAACCTTATTTTCTTGGGCCTACACTCTATTTTCCGGTTTATATATCTTGACCACCAAAATCATTACAAATCAATTGATGTTACTTAGCTTGTCCAACAATTCAAAATAATACACAATGGTGAGTTGTATTGCTTTCTTTTGTAAGATTTACTCAAAAGATATCTCTCTTCCCATGTTGTATCAGAATGATTTAGTTACATGCAACCAAAATTGGATTTATTGGAAAAATAACCAAAAAGTAGAAAACAGAACGATTGAGTTACAAGCAACTTCCATTGTTGACTTTTGAGTTCATCATTCCCCATGTGTCAACCTGTTACACTATCATTAAAGCCCACATGATGATTTGTTTCAAAAACCTTCATCTTCTTCTCCTTCAGTCTCTTCTCTTCCTATTTCACAATGAAGAGAGATTCAGACATCAAAACACAGAAGATAAAAGAAAATCCCTGTGTCAAGGACATACAGTCGAAAGTAGCCCAGCTCGAAGGTGGTGCTATGGTGGTTATTCTATTGCGACTCAGTTCGCTGGAGAAAAGGTCATTCTTTTGATTTGCTTTCTTGATTTCTATCTCCACTGGTAGAGGTTGAACATATAAATTCTCCTTCATATCTACCGAACCCTGCATTGCAGAATGGTTAATGATAATGATTCAAAAGATCTTTCTCAATAAGATTTCTTGATACATGCTACAGGACAGACAAAGGCATTTCCAATCCAACGCGTATACTCTAACCAAAATAAGATATAAACATTTGTTTGGATACAGAAAATGAAATCCATGAAATACTATACCCCACGAATCCTTGTTTCTGGAGGTGTTACTTCAAGAACATGATTGAGAAACATCTCTTCGTCAAGTGAAAGCGCTCTTGCTTTCTTTTGAGTTTCAGAATTATATCGGCGATCTACCAAGTGACTAACGTCGCAGCTTAGCCGGCTAACTATAGGAGCGGGCTGTTTCCCTCCCGGGGAGACCCATTTCTTCTCATTGTATCTAAGACACACAAAAACGAATGTGTTGTAGCAAGACGAAGAAGCAGCAAAACAACACTTAATAGCAATGAAAGAATCTATACTTGGCTCTGATAAAAGCGTCACTTGAACTTCTCTCGAAATGAGGAGGCAATTCTGATTCCCAATACTGATTTGCCTTAGCATTACCGGTAGCTAGGAGGTAAAATGATATAAGTAAATTGAAATAAGATGGTCATGCTTATAAGGTGCTAATATGGTTCAGTATATATAGAAGAAGAGCTTACATTTCATGAAAGCAACATGATCTGGAAGCCATGTATCTAAAGTTATAGACCTTACCTGTTTCAAATATAATGAATATCACTAATTTCTGTGATTCAATTTCAACATGAACAATTAAAGAGAAAGATGATCTAGGGACCTGAGAGATGTGAACACCGAGGCTACGATGGATTCCAGAACATTGCATACAAATGAATATCCCAAGGTTCACACTTGCCCATCTTGGTGCCCTGAAAAATAGATAGATACAACAAGACAAGCCCTTATCATGTTATTACATGATGAGAAGATGAAGAAGAGACAGAAGGAAGAGGAAACTTGATATTCATATGCTTACTTTGATCTACAATCTGCACATTCTCGATTGTCTGGGTGCTTCAATAGTGCTTCCAATATCTGTACAACCCACAAAAATCTGTAAGTTCTTACAAAAAAATCATCATGTGGGTTGCGATTGGGTAAAGTAAAGACGCAGAATCAATGGTGATATCCAAAAGACAGAGAATAAAATGTGACCTTGGAATGCTTGGCGTTGAGCTCCTTGGAGACGGATGCTTTCCGGTTCATCCTGATGAAGATAATCAGAGACAAGAGACAGAGAGAGAAAATGAATTTAAGGAAGAACGGATTTGATGGAGAATGGTTTCTATTACCCTTTTATAGGGAGAATAGTCATTTCAAACTGAACATTTCAATACGAACTATACCGGAATGCATAATCCTACACAAACTGTCCAAAAAAAATTTAAATATTCAACGTGAATTTTAAATTTTGGACCCAAAATCAACACTGACATTTAGTAAGTGTTAAATCCCTTTTAAATGACACATGTACAAAAAACAACATTTTGAAACTGAAACTTTTTTTAGAGTGCTGATTTCAAATAAATTAAATTAAATTATTAGTATAAAACTTACTACTATTTCTATAATTAATATTTACAAAAATATAAGATTCAAATTTAAATTTAAATAGATAAAAGAATATAAATATACAAATATAAATATTCATGTATAATACCAAAACTTTAGTAAATATATTTTCTTTATATATATAATTTGAAATATATAAATTCTCAAATTTAATAAAAATTAAAGAGAAAATTGATTAACCCACACATGAACCAAAAATATGGGTGTAGGCTATCAAGTCTGAAATCTAAATTCTCAAAACTAATTAAAATATAACAAAAAGAAATTTTACAAAATTTATGTGAGATTTCCAATAATATTGCAGGGATTTCAGAAAACATTTGTCGTAATTTTTGTAAAATCCATTTCCGCTATATTTTAATTAGATTTTAGAATTTATAGATTTCAGAATTGATGAAATAAACCCATATTTTTGGTCATGTGCGGATAAATCACTTTTTCTTCAATTTTGATTAAATTTCAGAATTTATGTATTTCAAATTATATTTATAAGGAAAATATATTTGCTAAAGTTTTGGTATTATATGTTAATATTTATATTTATATATATAATTTTTATCTATTTAAATTTAAATTTGAATCTTATATTTTTGTAAATATTAATTATAGAAATAGTAATAATTGAATTTCATAAAATGGTTATTTTTCTTTTTGTAAATGTTAGTTAACGAAAATTTAACAATTGACTAACATTATAAAAATTAATGTTATTTTAACCCAAAATTAAAAATTTATATTTATTATTTTAATTTTTGAACGTTTCATATAGAAACTATTTCATCATTTGTATTAAAATGAGCACGATTAAAAAAGTATGCGAAGATTAAAAAGAAAAAGAAAAAACAAAATTGATGGAAGCAGAGGGGAAGAAATTGAAATTCCTAGGCTCTTGAAAAATACTGATGCTCATGCGAAGATTGCTTTCACAGGAAGAATCGATTTCTCTTCTCTTTCCGGTGCTGATTGCTCTGATCTCCGGCGCCACGATCGCCGTCCATCAAATTAATGGTTAGTTTAACTTATTCCTAAATAATGCAGAACTCTTTTTTTTTATCATCCACTAGATGTCTATGAACTATGTATACTTGTTTACTTTCAAAACCATCCATCATAATGGTACACAAAGAAATTTAGCATCATTACACTTTACTGCCTGAGATATCACAACTTAATGCTTCTTAGAGGATGTTAGCAGGAACTTGTCCACCTTTGAATTGGTTGCAGCAGAGAGAAACTTCATGCAAACAGGAGGATTTACTCCGGCTATAGCAAGCACTGAGCTTGGCAAAGACCATATCCCGTCTCCGCATATCAAACCAGAAGCCACTGCAGTCCCAAAAGCTTCAGCCTTGGCTGCATCTATTCTTTCCCAGATAAAAAGTATCAAACTTCCCACACACATGTCAATTGCAAAGTATGGTCCTAAGAAAAACGGTATAGCCATTGCCATGGGTAGAGGAATGAATCTTCCCCATCTGTTCCACGGGCTATCTTTTACTATGTTTATGAGAATGGCAACACCGAAGAAGGCATAGCATAGAACTAGACATTCTCTTGGTAAAGATGAGACACCTTCCACTCCTAGCTTAGCCATGCTTCGATATACAGTAGCAAACGGTGCAGGGTACTCAGTGTTTGGGAGACCTAAAATCATCAAACGCCTTGTAGAATAGCCAGAACACGCAAGGAGATACCACACAACCCATTGCTGTTCCAATCACTTGGCTAATGAACATTGCCTTTGGAGATGATAACGTGAGGTAACCTGTCTTAAAGTCTTGTGTCAGATCCGAAGCTGTTGAGACTATGTTCATCATGACACCACATGCTGCTAGACCAGCCAGCATACCACCATGCTCAGAGCCAGCCCAAGCTCCAATTGTAAATATGGCTAGCTTTCCATAAGTTGAAGCCAAGGACCAATCTGTGAGTCCAGCTCCATAAGCGTTACAGAAAGCTAAGACAGGCGCACAGATATAGATCACCAGAATGTAATACCATCTCAGCTGGTGGAACATATGAGGGAGTATCGCTGTAGATGTTGCAGCTATGATGACATATCCTCCGACTGCAAACCAAGAAGGGATTTGGTCTTTCAGGAAGAATCTTGTACGGCGCTGGTCATCATAAGATTGTTTTGGGCTAAATGGGGAAACAGGAGGATCCTCCTCAAGTGTGAAGGAGGTTCTTGAAATAGACGTAGTAGTGCCTCGGAGCTGTACAAATAGTCCTGAAAGAGTCCGACTCAGCACTTTACAAAAGTTGTATAAGCCATCTCCTAAGATAATAGCAACAGCAATAAACACCTGAAAGGAAAAAAAAAAGAAAAGGAATATAGTCTAGTGCACAGAGATCAACTTGAAGCAGGAGGATTCTTAGAAAGAGTTGTCAAAAAAATGCCACAGAGATTTTCGTTTGCCTTGTAAGCTTGGAGACCATGCATGCTGCTGGGTTCAACATCAGCAGGGAACCAATCTCCCTTTTTGGTCTCAATAAGGGGCCACATTATCCCCCAAGAGACGATTCCTCCCAACAGGACAGAGACGTTTATTATGTATGGACATATCATTCCAACACCAACATATGTTGCTGAAAAGTCAAAGTAGAACCTGTTTGTAGATCAGACTCTCACCAGAAAGGAACTAACATTGGATTATTGACAAGTGACAACACAATAAACCAGGTTATGGCTCAAGTCAATGCTCTATATTATCGAGTTAATTGAATTGTTGATTAAGCTTACTTGTACTGGTGAGCTTTGAGTCCAAATGTTGGGAAGTTGTTGAAACCACAGTCTTCACCTCCGGTAAAGAACCATTGGAAGAAACTCCAGAAGAAGCTCATAAAGAAGAATTTTCCCAACACCCTCACTTGTTTCCTGATGCAGAGAGCAGCGTAGAGTCAAAAGGTAGCAGATAACTCAAAACTAATAAGCATAAGGTGGCGTGAAAGGTTAGTACTTAGCTAGCTTGGCACCTTGAGGGGTGTGGAAGCTGTTGATAAGATGAGCAGTTGCAGTACCACTTGGGTATGTTAGTTTGAAGTCTACTACCATTATCTGCAAACACACAGAAATGACACATGCAATATCTCATAAACTCATTGTCCCTTGTTAATCACAAAAGAGAGCAGGAAACAAGAACTGCGACCAACCTTTCGCAGTGGAACAACCGAGAAGAGGCCGAGAAAGCTGACAACAAAGAGGAAACCGATAATCCAACCCAATGAAGGGTTCTTGACGCCACGGGCAGCATCTCCTGATTGGTTCGCAATTCGTTCACTCATACCAAAGAGGTATGTTCCAAACCCACCTGTATATACCCAAGTAGATGCATTTATTAATGAACAAAAACCGTGACATAACTAGACAGAGAGAGAAAGTAGTCATTGATGAGTACAAAACACTCAAAAAGATTTGTACTTTTTTTATCAGAATGTCTCACAAAACACAACAAGCAAAACTATGGCAAGATTCGATCAAAAACTGAGTTTCTGACTTAATTATCTAATTCAGTGTGCAGATGATTTTTCTTTTACCGCTGAAGGCAATGCCAGAAGAAGCAACAACACAGGTCTGAATAACAGTATTCTCCTGGCGAGTAAACGGCTGTTTCAAGAGACCGGACCTATGGAGCATCTTGGACCATGTCTTGACAAAGAAGAAACCCAGAAGACCAGCGGAGACGTTCATCGATGGTATGATTCCTGTCGTGAGGTTAAGTTTCATGACAATGAAGCTAAATAAGATGCTTAGAAAAAAGCTCACAACGAAAGCCCTCAATGTCAATTGTTTCTTCCACGAAGGTACTTCTCTACTCTCAAAGATCTTCTCCACAGATTCATCCTCTTCGTCTTCGTCTTCTTCAACATTCTTGTTCGTAGCTTTCTCTGATTCTGGACTAAACCCAGTTTCCTGCAACTCATGTTCCACAATCTGACGATTTCTGTCTGGATTTAAAACTCCTTTTCTCATTCTCGTTTTCTCTGTTTCTTAGATCTACGAGACGAAAGAGCTGGTGAAGGGAAGGGGAGAATAATTGGTACGAAAATCAAAGCTCCAAGGAGTCAACTTGGACTCGTTTCAACATTCTGATAAATCTACTTTATTACTTGAGGTTCTTTGTCGGTATATTTGTAAACAGCTATTTTTAATTGTAATATAAGTTGTTATTAATTGCTGGCTTAATTCAATTATGAGGCTTTCCAAGTTTTTAACTCATCTCTATCCAATAAGTTTGGATATATATATATATCTTTAGTCGTTTTAAATAAACAGTATATCTTGAGTGCTCTCCAGACCACAAAATGAATTAAAAGTTCATATCCTTTATTTAAAAAAAAAGACAACTGAAGATAAGGAAAAATATAGAAAACCAATGGTGTTTAGTTTCAAATTTATTATCTCACAACGACATATATTTTTGTCAATAACAAACTGAAAAAACAAAAACAAAATAAGAGAAAATGACCCATTTATAAATTATATACTAGTACAATCTAGTCTACACGTGAGGACCACTATTTGTATAGATCCTTTTGAAACTTTTGATATTTTTAAGAAAACACTAGGAGACACAACGGCTCAATTTCTAAAATCGTCATATTTTTTTGTTTTGTAGGATAACGCTTCTATAAACTTGTCAGTTTTCTTATAGAAAACAAAAAAATCTGATCTTTAACCAATGGAGCTGTGATTATAGAATCTGGAACATTGTGAGGCAGGTCTTGAGAGTAGAGGTGCAACGTCGATCGAACACGTGGACAAACCAATGACCGTATCCGGCTCCATACAGTTATAGGACAAACAGAACGAAACAGAGTCTGGTAGTTGGAGATCAGAGTTCCAAGGGAATCTCGTGAAGTAGTTATGTTGCAGAAAGAGTGTTTTTGTCGTACCGCTGATTAAGCTTTTAACGTATTCCTCTGGAATGTCTCCTGTGAAACGGTTATTGTTCAAAAACAGAGCCTCTGCTCTAGCGAGGGCGGTAGGTAACTGTCCGGAGATTGAGTTATGGCTTAGATCAACAATGGAGCCCTCAGGTAACAATGACGAGGCCCTGGAGGTGGTGATGGATGTAAAGTTGTTTCGTTGTACGAACATTGTGGAGAGTGCAGGACCAAAGAGTGAGTTAGGGATTGCGCCAGTGAATTGGTTCATGCTGAGATCGATGTATGTTAGCTCTGTTAATGGCTCTAAGACATTGATTGTTCCTTGCATTGCGTTTCCGGAGAGAGACAAGTACCGGAGCGTAATCGGGAAAGCAGGTGGCAATTCGCCGGAGATTTGGTTCATCTTAATGTCTAAATGGAACAATGGGCTTGAGACAGGGTTTAGGTTGTCTGAAAAATGGTTTGAGGATAAAACAATGACTTTGAGTCGAGGAAGCGTAGTGAGAAGAGGAGGGATAGAGCCAGAGAGTTGGTTATAGCTAAGGTCAAGAGTGTGGAGGTTTGAGAGAGATGAGAAAGAATTGGGTATAGGACCGGTTAAGCGGTTTCTTGTAATGGAAATGACTCGAAGGAGAGGGAGGGAGTCGAACCGAGAAGGAATAGGACCGGTGACTGAACCAGGGTAGAGAATGAGTTGGGTTAAGTGAGTTAGATTGGAGAGGGAAGGGGAGAGAGAACCAGAGAGGTTAGGTCCAAGAGATAAGGCAGAGACATGACCAAGAGACGTGCAAGTAAGGCCAGAGAAGGAAGAACAAGGGTCAGAGACTGTGAAGTCCCAAGTGGTGAAGAAAGCTGAACCGGGCATTTCAGTTAAAGAGTCTCTGATGGATTGGAGTGCGGCTCGGTCCATAGGAGCTAATGAAGAGAAAGTGGAGTGGACAAAAGTGAGCAAAAGAAGAAAAGAAGTGTAGTTCATATTTTTTGGTTCGAGTTGTTTGTTTCTCTTTGTCAACTGTGTTCAGTTTGGTAAGAGACTTTTATTTTAAAGGAAGAGGAGAGAGCGTGAGAGAGGGTAATAATGAATACACAGCATGTGTGTGTGATGGTGAGTGAATGTTAACGTTATGGATTCTTGTTCGAAACTGTGTTAGTTTATTCATTACGCCTCTTTTGGAGGTTGTGGTCCATTCTCCATTCAAATCTCTTCAGGAGGTAACTTATTTTAGATGCTAAATCACTTCTATCCTCAACTAAAATAATGCATTTACCATATAACTGCTAAAATATAATTATAATTTACTTTTTATATATATATTAAAATTTAACTTCAAAAATATATATATATATATATATATTTCTCAACCTTTCAATTTTCTTTATTAATATATGTTTTAAGTAATATAATCGACCTATTATATGTTTTTTTAATTGCTAGTTAAGCGGTAAGGTAATAATTAATTGAAAATTATACAAAATTTAGTCAGAGATTAGTTTTAAATCTTTTATCTGATATATTTGATTATATATTAGTTTACTATTCAAAATCATAGAAAACTACTTTGGTGTAGTGGTCGATGTTAATTATTGAACGTTGAAGTGATGGATACATTCATAAGACTATGAACAATGGTTACATAATTCAACATCCTCCTTTTTTTCTTTTTCCACTCTACATCATCTTTTCTTTTACACCTAATCATTTAGCATTCTTTTAATTTTCATATCTCTATAATAGTTTGTTTAATAAAATTCGACATCCTACTTCCCTAATTTTATTTTTTATTTATATTATAAATTTATAATTATTAATAAAAGTTAATAACTACAAAAATAATAGTACAAAAAATCAAAAATATTTTAAATAAAACGCAAAAGATAAAAAAAAATTCTAATACAATACATAAAAATAAATACACTACACTTAAAACAAAAACCACAACACAAACTAGAAAACATACATGAATTAATTGTTACGGAAAATTCAACCGTAAAAACAATAAAATTTTTAAAGTGTGTTTAACTAGATTCGCTTACAATTCGTGATGTATATTTGAATCACGCAACTCATATCTAGAATGCACGTGATTTGCAAATGCAAGTAGCACTTTAGTTGAGAACAATACATGGTATCAGATTCACTTGCATCAGATTGATCATAATCGATCCAATTTTGAAGATATGTATCTCGTTCATCCTCAACAATCATATTATGCAAAATGATACATGACTTCATGAAAGCCAAATCGGCTATGTCCCACATCCGAGCAGGTTCACGAATAATTTTGAATCGAGCTTGTAACACTCCAAATGCATGCTCGATGTCCTTCCAATATGGCTCTTAATATTGTGTAAATAACTTATCTTGTTCAGTCTGAGGAAGTCTAATCGATTTGAAAAATGTTAGATAAGAAGGATAAATATCGTCAGCGAGGTAGTAAGTCACATTGTATGGACGTTGGTTCACAAAAAAATAACTTTTGAAAAGTATTTCCTTGTTCCACATCATCAAACATCGAAGAATGATCTAAAACATTTATGTCGTTCAATATGCAAGGAAATCCAAATAAGGGATGTCAGATCTATAGATTATAAGATGCATGTGCTTCAAGAATAATAGTGGTGGTTCTCGTATCTTCCCGAGTAAATTGACCATTCCATCCAGTAGGACAATTTAACCATTCTCAGTGCATGCAATCAATACTTCCAATCATCCCCAGAATCTCGCATTTTAGCAACGTGTAGAATTCCTTGTCGATCATCTTGAGTTGGAGCTCTCAGATACACATGCTCATACAATTGTATGATTCCTTTACAAAACATACGCAAACACTCCAATATTGTGGTACCTCCTATTTTGATGTATTCAACAACAACATCAATTGCCACACCATATGCTAGCATTCACACGGCTGTGGTACATTTTGCTAATGGAGACATACCTTCTTTTTTTAGTTGCGTCAAATCATTGAGTGAAGTATTTGTCACTTGTCGATGCTTGATAGATCCTCAACGATCCGAAAAATGCTTTCGCATCCAGAATCGCCGATGAAACATTGTGTCCTCATATGTAGGTTGATTGACAAAGTAGTCATAATCAATATTTGATTCACATATATGTGATCTCTTTTGAAGTATTTTCTCTTGCTACGAGATGCGTAGTCCTCCTCTATTTTTTACGATGCTTCCTAAACTGGTTGACAATATATTTTTCTTCGATTTCACACTGTCTCTTGTAAGCTTCTATATTAATTTTTTTTTTGATGGATCCATTGATATTTTTTAGTATGATAAGATTTGTGGTATTCACACATCAATGGAAGAATGTGCTCTTATTTATAAGAAAATAAGTGGTTGAAATAACCGCACTCCAACCACACATTATATTACACATTATTAATAGATAAAAATTATATTTTTTCAAAAAGTCAAAGAATACCGACAAAAAATATGGTTGATGCATAATTCTTCATTATACATTATTAATGCAGAATTTACAAAACACAAAAATATTATTATTTGAATTATTTGGATTAGAAACAAACATGAATTATTAAAGTTGAAAATGACAAGCCTAAATTATTAAAGTAAAAAATAAAGACAAGATACATAATACTAAAAACAATGACGAAACATAGACGCACATTATTAAAGACAATGACAAAAAAAGACATGAATTATTAAAGTAGAGATGAAAAATAACATTCTTGAAAATACCAACCCACTTGATAAGAATTAATTGTCAAATAGATCATTGATTAGCTTCTCGAGTATCTCTTTTTGGCGGTTGTCGAGATGTTCTTTTTCAGTTAGCTTCAAAAACATTTTCAGCTTCTTAGCTTGAGTCTATTCTTTCATTATTTTGTTTGCTTCATCTTGTTTTATAATTATTTTCCAAATCGCTCAAACTCTTTCTCTTTGAATTTTTTAAATTCATTCTATTCTTTGTTGACCACTTCAAAATTTGAGGCCTTGCCTTTCTTTTTAGCTGCATCCCTCCTCTTGGACGTGCATTGGAACCTATAGAGTTGGAATCACTTGCATTACTCTCACAAGATCTCTTAGATCCACTAATTCATGATCCAGTTTGTCTTCCAATATGACTACCATAATGTGGTTGATCACGAATAACGTTTCATGTGCTTTTGCCAAGACATTATTCTCCGACCAACCATTTTGTTGTAGACGTTCCACATTATCATAAGCTCCAATCAATTTGCCCAAATTTTTTTTTATGTAGTTGAAATGTTTTCCGCACGAAGCTCCATCACATCCAAGTTCAAATGAATAATGATCATTACAATATTCAACAAGTTTGCCTTAATAGGCTTCACTTTTTTCGTTTCTTCCAACAACACTGTCTGTTGCATATTTAATCAATCCACTAAGTAGCACCAAATTTTGCTCAGTGGTCTAGTTGGAGATTTTCTTGCGAGTAGGAGTTAATTCCTCCACAGTTGGACTGATCTCATTTGGATTACTCTCATTTGGACGCTCATATCACCAAAACCCATTTGTGTTGAAAATTCTTGAAATTATGTCAGTTGAGATGACTATGGTATTATTGAGATATGTTGTGGGTGTGGTTAATTGAAATATTGATTAGAAATTTGATAATTATTGGGATTTGGATACAGAAAATGACGATTAGTAGAATTTTGGGTATTGTAATGGTTGTTGGGATCTATAGTACCCAAAATATGTACAGGTATAAGAGTTTATAGAATGATACTTGAAAACTTTAAAGAAAAAGATAGTTATTTCTGTATCCAACTTATATGAAACAAATTTTCATTTAAAAAATGATAGATTTTGATATAATTTTTTGATTTATAAAAACAAAAATAATGTAATTGATAAGTTTTAGACTGAAAAAGATCTTAAGAATATAAACAACAAGTAATAATTTGTTATATGGCCAATACTACTTCTCTCCTCTCTCATTTCTTGACGTGAACCCATTTATATTAATTTTTTTGTTGTTTTAAGATTGTTGAATAAAATCAACACTCGTCAAAAAATAAATGGTCTAATTGGCTTGTCCTTGATTTAGTTAGACATGAGGTGGTGGATTCAAATCTCATTGTGCTCCATTTGGAGAACTTAGGCTATGAATCAGATCTTATTATCGATCCAATGGTTACTTGTTGACCCAAAAAAAATTTAACACTCTAACGAGCCACATCCTTTTTTCCATTTTTAAACATCCCCACTGGAAGCATTAAGCAGTTGAATTCTTTATTCAGCATGGCTATTGTTAGTAGTCTAAGACCATCTCCAACAACCCCAAGTGGGGTTCTTAACATTAAGTAATGATTTGTTGAGAGTTAAGAACTGCATAATAAGTTTTATTTTTTTTATGCTTCCAATGGTATAACTCCATTGGGTTGAGGATCACTACTTCCCATAGTTTCATCCCTGCCAGTCAGAACTTCTTGCGAATCACCACCACTTCCGATAGTTTTTTCCCCCACCGTCGATTTCTCTTTTGAATCGCTAGTTTTGGTAATTTTGTCATCGTGCGTCTATATCTCTTGCGGATCACCACTTCCGATCATTTCATCATCGATCATCGATTTCTCTTGAGTATTGCTAATTTCGGTAATCTTGTCATCGTTCGTTGGTTTCGATAATGCAGTGAGAATCAAAGAATTCGAAAGATATAAAGCAAGAATCAGGAAGATGAATCAAAACCAAACTCTCTTTGTGCGTTGTTTCATTTTTTTTGTCAAAACATCCACTCATAACGCGATACATCATCGGTTCTAAAAGTTTTCTAAGACTCTACATTAAGAACCGAATCTCTTCATAATTAAACATATTTCAATGATGATGTTAAGATCCCATTTTCCCAATCCTATTATTTTTCCAATCTGAAATGTTAATGAACATAAAGATTGTTCCACTTATTGTTAATATCTTTTCTAGCGAGTTGTTATACTGAATTATCTTTGACGTTCATCTTGAATTAATTGTTAATATCTCTAGTTGGCATCACATATAATTAATTACATAACATGTTATCTTTACATAAAATTGTAAACAGTTTATCAAGTTTTCAAAATCTAATTTGATAATTTGATTATGTAAGTATGTAATTTGAAGTTACCATAAATACGAGCATAATTTAGCACGATCATATTGTACATGATTAATTTTAACAAGATTGCATAGTTCGAATATGAAAAAACCATTTTTCAATTTTCTTAAAACTCATTATTTACGGTTTGACTAATAGAGTTGTGGTCAAAATATGAATATGCACAAATTTTAATTCTATAGGTATGTAATTTAGATTTGATATTAGTACGAAAATATTTTAGCAGATTCATAAAGCTTATGTACGGATTTTGACATGGAAGCATAGATCGAGTTGAAAAATATGTTTTCCCCATAATTAACTAACATACTACTTTACTTGACTATATTAAATACTTAGTTCTTTTAACTAAGTACCAACCAAATCGGGAGTACGAGTAATTACACTCAATCCTAGTTGCTTGTGACATACTATTATATTTAAAATCATGTGGATTTCACATCCATAAACGTAATGGTCAGCATTATTATAAGGAAAATACAAAAGAAGAATGTAATGGAGAGACGAGAATCTAAGTTCCAATCCAAAAAGAAACTCATAATATTTTGTCAGACAAAAAAAAATAGATGGAGGTTTTTTATTTTATAAATCCGTTCAGACAGTTGACTCTGAAATATCTCTGAAAGATTGATCATAATCAACATCTTCCTCCACAAGTGGTCGTGTATCTGCAGATGGATCATATCCCTGAACGACAAGCACCGAGGAAGTGGTGGAAAACTCCGAAGAGGACAATACACGTCCAATTGGTCCTAACTCTGGACAATCTGTAGCGTTATTCAAGGATGCAACAGCTGCATTTCTTCCAACGACAAAGAGATTGCATTTACTCATTGTTTTAAGGGTCGTGTTGATATCTTCTATGCTCTCAACCACTTTTTCCTCGTAAGCCAATGACTCATTTCCTTTTGGATCCTTCATTAGATCTTTCACAAACTCTTCGTCGAGCTCTTGCTCTTTCTTTTCTTTTTCGTTGTGTTCACTGTTTTCGAATCTCTTTAATGTTCCTCTCGCAGCTACAAATTTTAGAACAGTTAGTGTGATTCCTGGATGTTCCACCATTTTCATTCCATAGGCTAGAGCTTCTCGATCGTCAAGACCTCCGAAGAATGGAACCACAACTTTATAAGCAACTTCACTGGCTATGACTTGTGAAGTTCCTCCAAGTCCTCTGTCCACAAGAATCCCAACTGAGCAAGAAGCTCGTTGTAAGACCCGTAGGTTCACTTCATGGAATGCATGTCCTATAGACTCCATCGCTCCGTCCATTCTTTGATGTTTGTGAAACGGAAGTAGAATCATCGCCACTCGTTTTTGGTGCGCACTTGTGCATATGTCAACATGGATGCTGCTTAGGTCAGAGATTGCAGTCATGGGTCTAACTGCCACAGCTCTTAGATGCTGGTAAGCCTCGAAGGCAATCACCATCTGATCCGCTGATCTCTCAATCTTGTTCCAGATTGGAAGTCCGTTGTTTCGAGCTTTGTGAACCATTGCAATTGCTGATGATCGTTCAGAGAGCTCCATAAGATGCATCGCATAAACGCAGAGGCGTCCTCTTTTGCCTTGTCCTCTTGATGACTCTATTAGATTGATCAATGTGGGGATGTTGCGGGTACTATGGAAGCATGCAAGTATTCGTAGCTCAGAATCATGATCTTTTCTTTGGATGGTTCTGTGCTTGTATGGTGCTCCTTTTCTTGCAGGCTTGTATATCACCATCACTATCGGAGTTGTGATGAAGGTTGTGAACAAAGCCATTAGTACTAAGATTGCAAATGCTTGATCATTCAATACCTGTTCCCAAAATTTTTTAATTAGATCACTCCAAATGTAAAATACAAATATCTTTTTTTCAGATCCAATGAATTTATACCTTCCGGTCCTTGCCAATGTTAAGAACAATGAGTTCAACTAAACCTTTTGTGTTCATAAGGACTCCAAGTGCCACAGCTTCTTTGAAAGGAACTTTGCAAAGCATTGCAGAACCAATGGTTCCTACAATCTTCCCGAAACAAGTAGTCAATATGACAAGAACTAGAAGTCCCCATGATTGTCCTCCCCTGATTGTTGTTACATCAGTTTTGAGACCACTAGAAGCAAAATACAGCGGAAGAAGAAGCCCCGAGACAAGATCCTCTACTTTCTCTGTCAAAATCTTGCAAAATTGTCCTTCTTTAGGAGTTACTATACCTATCACAAATGCCCCGAAAAGCGCATGTATTCCAATAGTGTCTGTTACAAAGCTTGCTGCTAAAACCAAGGTTAAAGTGACACATACATAAAGTTCCTTCACAGGCTCTCCTTCAGGACATCGTCTAGCCATATAAGCAAGCAGAGGTTTAATTGCTACAACTGCAAATGTCACAAATCCAAATCCACAAAGAAGAACCCAAATTGGTATAAGAGGAGAACTCCCATCTCCTGAGAGAGCAATAGCAAGCGCAAGGAGTATCCAAGCTGCAACATCATTCACTCCTGCTGCAGACATTGCCATACGTCCAATGTCGGTTGTTAGAAGCTTTAGCTCAGCTAGGATACGAGCAAGCACAGGGAAGGCAGTAATCGATAAGGCAACACCCATAAAAACTATAAAAGGAAGCTGATGGACTCCTTTGCTTATTGTGGCACTAAGAACAAAAGATGTTCCTACACCCATTACAAAAGGAAGTGTGATCCCAGCTAAGGCTATCAAGAGTGACTTATTTCCGGTTTTTTTAATTGCTGCAAAGTCAAGTTCAAGCCCAACTAGAAACAAGAAAAACAGAAGACCAATATTGGCAAGAGTATCCAACACAGTCAAGCTTTTCTTAGGGAAGATGGTGTCAAGATACACTGTGCTTCGTCCTAGAGCTGTAGGTCCAAGCAATATCCCTCCCTATAAAACCATAAATTTTAGTATCTTTTGCTATGCAATTATCATCCAAAGAAAAAAAAATAGAGTTTGAAGAAATCTCACAATGATCTCGGCAATGACCCGTGGCTGTTTGAGAGGTTTAAGAAGGTAAGCTAAGAGCCTAGTAAACACAACCACCAAGACGATTTGTAGGATGACCAAAGGAAGAGCAAAATCAAGAGGGTTTTCGTTTTGGAAGGCTCCATTAGAGGTTGCCTTCATTGGGCCCGAGCACGTAACATTGGAACTAGCCATTTGATAGTCGAGATCTAGTTACAATTTAATGATAATCCAAGAAACGAGACACTACTTCAACCTTCAATAATCTCTTGGTTGCACCCTCATTGCAGTGCCAAGCGAAAGAATGAGACGTGAATGGTAAGAAAAAGAAATCAATATTTATGTTCTTATACTTATCCTCTGTCTCTGAACTATAAAATATAACTTTAAGAAATAAGTGCTTTTAAAGAGAAAAAACAGAAAACAAATAATGTCAATATTACTAATAATAGATAGAGGAGACTGCAAAGAAAATACCAGCTCTAGGGTGGGCATATACCTCGCACCTTCTCTTTTTATAGACTATCAGTTGCGCAACTTCCAATCAAATTGTATCTCTACTTCGCAGATATAAATTGCGTACACTGCGCTCACGTCTTAGACTTTGTCCATCTCCTTTTCCTAAATTTGCATGCACTTGTATTTGTCTTCGAGAATCAGCATTAGATATTTCTATATTTATTCTTATCATATGATATTTCATGCTGACGCGCATGTTCATAGTCCTAGGGTCGATCAAACCATTTTTACATCTAAAGTGAGAGAAAAGTTTATCAAATAAAAAAACATTTTGAGAGATTCGAACCAATTCCCTCAAGCCAAAATAACAGTATGCTACAACTACTCTACATCAAAATCTCAAATATGATGCGCTAAAACTGTTTATATATTTTTGCTTTAACCCATGACTGGTATGGAATCATACATAAACTTTTTCTGAAGTATATAAATACTCATATAACATTGAATAACATAAAATTATAGAAACGTATATTTCAAATATATAAATTTATATATATATATATATATATAAATTATAGAAACACATTCATGTAGTTGGATCTTCAAATTACATTAATGTGTTACTCAGTTAATTTCTTTGAAAATTATAATTTATTAGACTTTTAAATACGTAAAATAATAAATTATTTAGACCATCTCCAACAAGAGATTTTAATTAAGTCTTTTAGCATTAAAAAAAAATTAGAAAAGTAAGTGAGAGAAATAATGATGAGTTCTTAAAGAAGGAAAATAAGAACTTTAGATTCTTATATAAGAAACCATCACTATATATGTTTTAATCTTATTGAAGCAATTTTTAAAAAAGATAAATTTAAATTTTAAAAAAAATTTCTTACAAAAGAAATAATATTCTAATAGTTAAGAACCTCAAAACAACTCTCCATAGGTGGAGATGTTTTTACTTAGCTAAAAGAAGATGTAGTATACTTTTTTCCCTATGAAGAAATGTCATCGAGATTGGATCCTTGAATTCTTTTGTGTTCCCCAATAACATCTGCCTAATATAAGATATTAAATAGTTCAAGTAAAATCATATAAAGTTATAAAGAGAGTCTAAATAGTAACAATTGAATTTAGTTGAATATAGAATTCGATTAAGTTTTTATTCTATTTATAGTGAAATTTGACTGAATAAATTAAAATCAAACGGTAATTGAAGAATGTGGTTAAGTTTTGTAGAATTTAAAATATTAGATTAACAAAAAACAAAAAAAAAGTATGCATTATAAAAGAACTTAATTTAAAATTAAATTTTGGAAACTTTAATTAATATTTCAAAGTTAAATATTAATTAAGAGTATTATTTAAAAATTAAACACCATAATATTTTGGTTTATATATATATATATTTAAATAAGTAACCTATAAAACCGAAGTAAAAATTTGAAATAGAATATATCAAATCATATTGGAGTTGACTAAATAGTCGAGTAGAACTTCAATTCATATACCTAAACAATCAAATATGAACTTGGTCAAACTAAATAGAATATCCGAACTATATAAAGTACAATTATATACCTAAAAATTATTGTTTTGTTAAAATATAATATTTAAAATATTCATAATTGTAGTTAGAATTTTGATTATATTATCATTCCTTTTAAAAAAAAAATATTCAAAATATACAAATCTTTATTTAAATTTTAAGTTTTGTTAGATTTTTTTTTATTAAATTTTAATTTGTTTTGATTTTGAAAAATACATATATTCGAACTCGATCAAAATTGAATAGTTCATCTCTCTCTTTTC
>JAKUCM010002454.1:0-18758 GCA_023374145.1 Lepidium sativum | reverse complement strand
ACAACATTAAGGTAATAACATCATCATCATCATGAGTTTCTCCAACAATGCAGCTTTGATATGACAATGCTTCTAATTTTTCTATCAGGGTAATTATAAATGGAGCTGCAAAGGAGATAGGAAGAGCAGCTGTGGTTGGTGTGACTAGAGCCAGGGGATTGGAGATAGCTGGTGCTGTTGATAACCATTTTGTTGGCGAAGATATTGGCTTGGTGACTTTAAATGAAAACCCATTATTTGCATATTATCATAGTTCCAACTGGTTGGTTGGCTCCCTAATTTCAATAATCTTTAAATAGCTTTGTGACATGAAGGAGCCTTTAGAGATACCTATAGTGAGTGATCTAACAATGGTGTTAGGCTCAATATCTCAGGTTTCATGAATTCCAAACCTCTTTCTCTCAGTCTCTCTGTTTTCCACAAGAATTTAAGTTCTACGGAACAATCTAAATGAAATATTGTTGGTAGGGAAAAGAAGTGGGAGTTGTGATCGACTTTACGGACCCATCAACAGTATATGAAAATGTAAAACAGGTAACAGATTAAACGGTAACCTTTGTTTATATCAAGCTCTTTATAATACAATGATAATCATTTATGAATCTATCAAGGCAACGGCATTTGGAATGAAGAGTGTGGTGTATGTACCTCAAATTAAGCCAGAGACAGTATCTGCGTTATCTGCACTATGTGACAAGGCAACCATGGTGAGCATAGGGTGAGATACTCGCAGCAAAAGAAATTATAAGTCCTTTCATTTTAAGGTCGGGCATGTCGTGAAGCAACGATTATTAGATGAGGGATGGCCCATGATAATGTATTTTCGTATTTGCTGGCGTTATAGGGATGCCTTGTTGCACCAACTCTATCCATAGGATCTATACTTCTCCAACAGGCTGTGATCATGGCCTCTTTCCACTACAACAATGTCGAAATCATGGAGTCAAGGCCTAATGCAGCGGTATGACAGTAAGAAACAACTTAAATTTCCAAGAATTCTGGGTTTCAATTGACACAATTAGCAAATGTTGTTTGATAAAGACTAACTGAAGCACATAGTAAATTTAAAGATGCTAATTTTGAAAGAAACATATAGAGCATTTGCAAAAGGTAAATGCATGAACAAGATATATAATCGCTATGACTGCAACTCATGTAGCTCTTGACTTAAAATAATAAGTGACTGAAAAATTACCTATGAAATGCAGGATCTTCCTTCTCCAGAAGCATTCCAAATTGCAAACAACATATCAAATCTTGGTCAGATATACAACAGAGAGGATAGTTCAACTGATGTTCAGGTAAAACATGAAAAAGTTACTGAAAAAGTGCCAGCAAGGCTAACAAAAATGAAACAGTTAGGATCCTGTACATATTATACATGTCTTTTCATTATAATCCAGGGCAAGAGGTCAAGTAATCGGAGAAGATGGGGTTCATGTTCACAGTATGGTTCTACCAGGATTACCATCTAGCACACAAGTGTACTTTTCAAGCCCAGGAGATGTAATTACTAATACTGCCTTCTATTGTAAAATCCATAATGAAATTTGGTTTTTCTGTTCTAAAATTTAGGGTTCATAGCACGTAAGAATTCTTATAACAGAAACTGCTGCACACAGGTTTACACGATTAAACACGACGTAATTGACGTACGGTCCCTAATGCCTGGGGCTACTCCTAGCTATCAGAAAGGTGGTACGCCTCAAGGTAATAAGGAAACAGGCGAAAATTCTCCATCCATTGATGTTCGGCTATTATCTGATCCCTTGCCATTATTCTCTTTTGCTTTTACAGAATCTGGTTTATGGCCTCGAGAAATTTCTGTAGCAACTGCAGTATTTCGCCAGAAACCAATCAAGATATGATTCAAAGAATACATTATTATGAACAGCTCATGTCATCCTGCAAGCCATATGAAGGAAGAAACATTATGAACTAAAGTTTAGATATAGGGTTGACATTTTATGATGATGCAAATTTTCATCTCTAAGGTGAGAAGACTAACAAAGTCAATTGAGAAAAGTTTATCCTAAGGGTTACAAATCAAACAACTACGACAATAATATTAGCTTTATGGCCTGGAATATAAGATGTTCAATGCGTTTACATACAGTGTTAAAAGTCTATCAAAGTAGTGACTGCACAGTTTTAACTTAACTGAAACCCACAAAATGAGAAACAAAATGGAAGCAAGAAGTCCTTATATCGTTTTGATCCATGGGAACAATCTAACCTCTGAATTTCTCAGCTATAGCTTGAATCCAGGCTCTATCTTTATCGCTATATGCAAATCCAGCAGTAGAAGCCACCAGCAAAAATCCATCCTTTTTCTGCTGTTCATTTAGATCTTGTGCAAGAGGTTGTACAAAAAGAGAACGCGTCCCATCAGGCAGAATCTCCCAAGATGGTTCAGCACCTAAAGTCAAACTGAAAGTTAATATACACTTGCCACAGAAACAGTTTTCTTTCCAAATCCCAAACACGTTAAATTTCATGCATTCATCTATACAACAGATCGACACTGCTAGACATATCCCAAGATCGCGTGGTTGAAAAGAATGCAATACCTGCATATTGAGGGAGATAGAAGGTCTCCTTCACATCAGCCAAGCCAATTTCATCTACTTTTTTCTTGAACCAATCATGTAGTTGAGCCTTTGACATCTGACCTGGACAATTCCAGTACCCCGCGAACACAAAGCTCACCTTGAACATATATCAACTAAAGAAAAAAGGAGGCTTATTTAGTAAAACAAAGAATCTAAAATGAAACTAAGCATGAAACCAGATCAATGATTAAACCCGTTGTCCAAGACATAACACCATACCACAGCTATAGTACTTGTATTCCTCAACAAAACATATGTAGCCCATGCTAAATCCTCTTTTAAAGATTCTTCAATATATGATGATATTACAAAAACCTGGTCCCCTTCTTCAGGGAGTGTTCTCTGCCCCACTACAGAACCCTTAAAAAACACAAGCCGTCAACAGCAATATAAGAGAATCAGGAAAGTTTTTGACATAGACTATGTAAATTATTGTAAACCTTGAGGAATTTTCCAAAGTAAGGTAAAGCTATTGAAAATGCAGCAAGTGTTACTCCCAAAGCCTCTGATCTCTGTCACCAAAAATCATTTACAAAATTGCTAAATTCATCTTGAATTTAGCAAACACTGAGAAGCAATTACTACTATTTACCAGTTGAGATTCGCTGATCGGACCCGAAGCTGAGAAATGATTCAGAAGAAGAAGCGATCCAAATCCGTACCCGATCCATCTCGGTAGATAAGATTCGTCCAATCCAGGAATCCCTACAAATGCAGACTCAAACAAATTACAAAACTATTTCACAAAATACATAAAAATATTATATTGAAGTGGAGAATGAATAATTGCCGAAAGTGAAGCGAAGAACGGAAAGATTGAGTTGTTGCTGATCACTTGTCTTTAATTGTGGGGAATCATTCTCTGTACGAGCAAAAATTCGTGTAGACCTCGCGGAGATTTGGGTGCGAGTTTGCAGCGCGAATTTTGGATGGAACGAGAAATTACAAAATCGAATACTCATTTCTCTCTTCAGTGTTTAAAGAGAGACGATAGTGTCTGTCTCGCCATTGATGACTATGTGAAGAAACTCTAGATGCAGTAGGATAGACCCACTAAGAGCAGGCCCAACTGTTAATGCTTTCCAATAAGTATAGAAAATATCCCACGATTCTTGCCCGTGTAAAATCCTACCATTTAAAATCTTAGATTATCCTTTTATATATCATTTTAAAATTGATAATTTTTTATAGAAAAAATTGTTTCAAAATATATAATATTTTTGTTATATCTTTAGATATATTATATTATTTAAATATATTATATTATATTATTTATATAAAAGACAGAATCGGAAGAAGTGAAGTGAAAAATATGAATTGTATATATTTTATAATATATGTACACATATATATAAACATAAAAAGTCGGATATATGTAAATAAAAATATTACAATAGTACAAATATTTATATATTTATAATTATTATATCTACAATAGGTAACTAAAATTATTATATCTACAATGTAGGTAATTATTATATCTACACATATTATATCCTGGGATCGAGTTCCCCCGCTTGCATTTGTAAGAATTTTGCTAATGGACAGGCCATTTGTGCCCTAATATTGACAAAAAAAAATTCAAGATTTATAACACTCTCCTTTAATTATCTATCATTAATTATATATTAAGTATTGCCTCATTAAAAACTTTGTCATGAAAAAATTCAATGGGACGAAAAACCATGACAAAGAAAAATAGTACCATAACGTAATCTTCTTCTGAAATGATGGATATCATAAATTTCATACATTACGCATTCTGATACTATGAACATATTTTCTGAATGTTGTAGTGAGAAGTGCTTTTGTAAATAGATCAACTACATTGGGGGAATATGTTTTGTTCGGTCGCTCTTAATATAACCTTCTTTGATTTGTCTTCAAATAATTTTGTTGGCCTTTTATCTATGACCATCCCGCTTGCTTCTTGTATGTATTGAGTCATGGACGTGAGCCACACACATTCTCTACATGCTTCGTGAAGTGCAATTGTTTCTGCATGATTTGAGGAGGAAGGAACCAGAGTCTGCTTTTGGGAAGACCAAGAAATTGCAGTGCCTCCAATTGTGAAAACATATCCGGTTTACGATCGTGCTTTATGTGGATCTGATAAATAGTCTGCATCTGCAAAACCAACTAGATTAACACTAGTATTTTTATTATAAAATAATCATAAATCAGTTGTTCCCTGAAGATAACGAAATATATGTTTTATTCCATTATAGTGTCTCCGCGTAGGTGATGAACTATATCTTTAGATTTGTAGCAAATGATATATCTGGTCTACTACAATTTGCAAGATATATGAGTCCACACTACAAGAAAACACGCCTTTTGCGATGGCAAAAAGGCATTGCAAGGTTGTCGCAATAAGCAAAAAGAAACGCCCTTGCGATGGCAACATAAATGTCGCAATTTGCGTGTCGCAAACATAGATTCATAGCATAGACGTCGCAAGGCTTGCGAGGGAAAGAAAATGTCGCAAAGGCCTAGCATAACAGCGTGTCGCAACGGCCTAGCAAAGCCTGCGACGCCCTTGCGGGAGCTCGACCTGCGACTCCCTTGTAAGGGCGGGCCATGCGACGGCCTTGCGGGAGCGCGGCATGCGACTCCCTTGCAAGGGCCCGTCCTGCGACGGCCTTGCAGGAGCGCGGCCTGCGACTCCCTTGCAAGGGCGCGTCCTGCGAGTCCCTTGCGAGAACATATCCTGCGACGTCTTTGCGACGCCTTTATAATTTATTAAAAATAAAAAAAAGTATTTTAAATATTTTAAATAATAAATTAAAATTAAAAAAAGTTTTTTTTCAAATTAAAAATATTTTTAAATAAACAAAATTACAAAAGGTTTTTTATAAATCAGAAATCTTGTATGCGGTCTAAATTTCCCGACCCGGATCCGGTGTCTTCGTCTGCAGCATTGATTTCGACAAATGCATCAGCTAGCTCTGGATCCTTCTTGGCGAGTATAGACCACAAACGATCATAGGTCGTGATCTTCTTCTTAGCTTTGGCAAGCTCGGTGTTTGTCCGATCCAACTCTTGGGTCTGACGGTCGACAATTTGCCGCAGGTCACTGGTTGCCGCAGATGATTGGGAGAATCCTTCTAGTGAGATACACTTCTCAATCTTGGACCCAAGAGAACCTGTTCCAAATATTCTCCCTTTTTTACGGGGAGCGATCTAATAAAAGAATAACAAAATTAAGTTAGTTTAATTTAGCAAAAATATAAGTTAGAAGAAAAATTTAAAATGTAGTTTACCTCAGAGTAGATCTGGTTCTTTTGCGCCGTAGATAATCCCCCGGATGCTGAGCTCTCATCACAGCCTTCTTGAGTCAATTCCTGCAACTTTGCAGTGACGTCGTTGTAAAGCTTCTCGGATTTTTTGTCAACAAATTCTCCGGCCTTGTTCCGCTTGGTGATGTACAGAGTGCCTAGGATATCAGGGTGCGTCTCCCCCGATTCCTCTTGCTATGAAACTGTAAATTATAACAATAATTGTTTAAATAAATGTAAATTATATGTAAAAATATTTACCAGTTTGCGGGCACGAGCTTTGAACGATGTTCTGCCCGAGCAATGTTTGTGGGGACCGGTCCCATCACGGTCAGCTAACCGAGCTGCTCGACAGCTTGCGCTTTTCTTCTGAGACTTAGGATCCTCCCAGTAGCGAATCAAGCCTTTCCAGACTGAATCTTTGAACCACTGTGGCATTGCCTCGTTGCCCTTCTTCTTCCACTTACTCTTCCATCGACCCACCTGATCGTTCATCCGTCTACGCAAGACCGCCTCGAACTCTTTCCGGACTAGACCGGTAATAGAAATTTCCCAGTGAAAACGTTGCTACAAAAAAGAATGTAAAATTATAAGAATGAAAGTGTAAAATTCTTATAAACAATAAATTAAAATAATGAAATTTTTTTACCGCAAACGTTCTGAACAATCTGTCGATGATGTGGATAGGAGTTTGGCTAAAATTAGCATGCGGTTCCTGGAAATCCCATTCAAAGATTTCTTGAACCGTCGTTGGCAAATCTCCGTCGTCATCGAACCTATGTTAGTATATTTTTATATATTATAAAATTACGAATAATAAATGGCAAAATTTGTAAAATAAAAATAAAAGATATTACCACAAAGTCCCCGACGGACGGTTAGGATGAAGATTAGGGAGAAATTTGTGCACCGGATCTGACAGTATGTCCTCGATTGTCATCCCCGCAGTAGCGTCTGGTGTCAGGTACTGTTGCTCACCGGGACCTGCATGACCAGTATCAGCAACAGGCGAAAACCCCGAGAGAGATCCATAACTGCCACCAGGGGTCGGTGGAACTGATCTAGAACCCGAGCCAGGAGTCGCCGGAGGGTGCTCACCGACACCCGATAGATATCACGTGTATGGATTATGAGATCTAGACATCTGGCACGAAAAATTTTGGAAAAACAAATCAGATAATTAAATCCGATAATTGTAACACCGTTAACTAAATCCAATAATTATCTAATAAATTTGGAAAAATTCCGAAAAATTCTGAAAAATTCCGAAAATTCCGAAAATTCCGAAAAATTACGAAAAATTCCAAAAATTCCGAAAATTCCTAAAAATTCCGAAAAAATTCCGGAAAAATTCCTATAAATTCCATACCTAGATCCGACTTATAGGAGCCTAAATCTAAAATTCCATACCTAGATCTAACTAATTACATCCTAGATCTAAAATTTAAAAAATTGATGAAAGAGGGGAGACGGGAAGGAGAGAAAGAGAGGACGAGAGAAGGAGTCGTCGGGAATCGCCAGAGGAGAAGAAAAGGGAGAAGAAAGAGGAAGAATCGGGGAAGAAGAAGTTGCGTTTTTTGTTTTAATTCCCGGGGCCGTCGCAAGAGACTCGCATGGCACGCGATAGCCTTGCGACGTCCCTAGGGTTTTCATATTTTGCTACTCCCTTGCGACATCCCGGGTATTTTGCTACTCCTTTGCGACATACGGATGCGGGATGTCGCTAGGGAGTAGCAAATTTAAAATTTTGAAAAACTTGCTACTCTCTTGCGACATCCGGACCCTAGATGTCGCAAGAGAGAGGCAAATTTGAAATTTGAAAACATGTTACCCTTGCGACATCCGGACCCGAGATGTCGCAAGGGAGTAGCATGTTTTTCAAATTTTAAATCCTTGCTATGCCCTTGCGATATCTCGGGTCCGGATGTCGCAAAGGAGTAGCATTTTTGCAACTCCCTTGCGACATCCGGACCCTAGATGTCGCAAGGGCATAGTAATTTTTTGAAAAAAAAAAAAAAAGGTCCGGAGAGCTTTTACGGTTTTTTCTTCTACAAATAAAGATTTACGAGGCCCCTGCCTTCGTCTAATGTCATTTCTCGCAAAATAGTATAAACGCAATTTTTCGGGATTTTCCAGACGAAGGTAGGGGCCTCACAAGTCATTATGCGTAAAAGGTAAGTTGTGAAAATGAATTAACTTGGAGGGTTATTTATAGGGGATCTTGCTACGGAATTGCAATGTTTCGTATGCTATATAGCAAGGGTGTAGCAAAATGTGGTGTCGCAATGTTATTGCAGGAGTCTAGCATATTTGTAAAAATAATTTAAACAACTAAATGTTCGGTTTAACAACTACAATGAGATAGTAGGTCTAAAATCTTATTTAAATTTCAATTATTCTTCAACGGTGTCTTCCTCTTCTTCTGTGTCTTCCTCAGATTCGTTGAACTCATCAGAATCTTCAAGCTCTTCGGTTGTATTATTAGGGACAACATCTTCTACTTCTTGTTCTGCGTGTATGATTTGTTCCGTCGACTCAACAGCTACAACAAGCTCTGATGATCTTTCTTGTTGCATGACAACATCATCAGCTTCTACCATTATACGACCTCTTGGATTCACTTTTATAACAGAAAACCACTTCTCACGCATTTGCCTTATACGAGGATATGGTATAAAACACACTTGTTCTGCCTGACATGATAGAATAAACGGGTCAAACTTAGAATATGTCAGGTTTCCATTTACGTCTGTTACCCCTAAGTTATTAGAGCGTACTCCTCGACCGGCCGTCGTATTGTACCAAAGACATTGGAACAATACGCATCGCAATCCAAGTACTCCAGGAAAGGTGACCTCTATAATTTTGTTCAAAATTCCGTAAAAGTCAGTTTCACCTGGAACATGAATTCCGTAATTTGCCGTTGATCTATTGGAACCATGGTCGTACGTGTGGAACATATAGCCGCGAGTGAAATACATTGGAGCAGTCACGATTCTGGCAATAGGATCATCCACAAGCTCATGCAACCATAATGGTATAGGTTTGCCAGAACATCCGTTCTTAACCTACAAAATAAAAATTTATAACTTTGCAGGAATGATTTTTGAAAATGTTAATGTATTTAATATAAATAATACCTACATAGTATTTTAGCCAACCAGCAAAATCACGTTCTTTGTAGGTGTCATACTTTGTTTCTTGCAAGTTGGGAAAGGCTTCACGTATCTAGTTGTCAAACTCACTGTAGATATATCACGTATGAATTATATGTACATCAATAAACAATAGTATATAAAATATTTTATCAAAATACCTCTCAAATGGCACCACGTCTTCACAATTTCGCAGTATGTAAGTGTGAGCTACACGAGAGTACATGTGATTTTCCCAATAATCTTCCTTTAACTTCCCACCAAGCCGCCCTACCTGACAAAATATTTCAGGAACCGCAGTTGCATATGATGTTGCAACTCCTCCATCGTCGTATCGTCCTACTTGGGTGCTTTTACTTTGAACGGCTGGACTAAAGTAATACGATGTGAAATGAGATGTTTCCTCAATTAGACTTCCAGCCACAATCGATCCTTCCACTTTTGCTTGTTTTTCAACTTTCCTTTTAAGATGGCCCATGAATCTCTCGAACAGGTACATCCATCTAAATTGTACGCGCCCACCAAGGGCAACTTCGTGTGGTAGGTGGATTGGGAGATGTTCCATCACGTCAAAAAATGCAGGAGGAAAGATCTTTTCCAAATTACAAAGCAACAATGGAATGTTACTTTCTAATTGAGCAATGTCATCCAATGTTAGTGTTCGGGTACAAAGATCCCTAAAAAATGCACCGATCCCTAAATGTAATAAAATTATTATTAATAGCCAATCAATGTAATACTAAGAAAAATTAAACAAATCAAATCAATAGAATCATTTACCGGCGATTGATTCATGGACGATAGTTGGAAGCAGCTCAAGTAATGCGAAAGGAAGAAGTCGCTGCATGAATACATGACAATCGTGACTCTTCATACCAGATATTTTTTTCCCTTGCTCTATACACCTTGCAAATTTAGACACGTAGCCATCCGGAAACTTGACATCTGAAAAAATTCAACTAAACAACGCTTGTTTAGCTTCTCCTGACATACGGGAAATCGAAATTGGTTGCTTTCCATCCGTTGTGATATGTAGTTCGGGTCTTGCACAAATTTCGGCCAAGTCCAACCTAGCTTTCAAATTATCTTTACTTTTGCCATGTACATTTAAAATCGTATTCATCACGTTGTCAAAAAAGTTTTTAACAATGTGCATCAGATCAAGATTGTGCCGTAGCAAGTGATCTTTCCAATACGGGAGTTCCCAAAAGATACTCTTCTTGTGCCAATTATGAGATTCACCGTATCCGTCAGGCATGTTTCCTACAACGTGCCAATTTCCCCCACGTTCACATGTTTCCTGAGCACCATAATGATCTATTTGCTCCAATACTTCACTGCCTGACATGTATGTTGGTGGAGGAACACGCACAAACTTATTTTTCCTGAACAATTTCTTGTTCCTTCTATATGGATGATGCATGGACAAAAACCGCCTATGACAGTCAAACCAACATGATTTCTTCCCATGCTTTAATTGAAATGCATCTGACCAACCCATACAATATAGACAAGATAGCCTTCCATGGGTCGTCCATCCTGATAACATACCATACGCCGGGAAGTCACTTATTGTCCACAACAAAACAGCGCGCATGTTGAAATTCTGCTTCTGCGCGTAATCGAATGTGCATATACCCCTATACCATAACTGCTTAAGCTCGTGTATCAGAGTTTGCAAGAACACATTGAGGGAACGCTTTGGATGACTAGGACCTGGCACTAGAATAGTCATAAACAAAAATTCTCTTCTCATGCACATATCCGGTGGAAGATTATACGGTGTCAATATGACAGGCCATAGAGAATATTGTCTACCGGATAAACCAAATGGGCTAAATCCATCAGTGCATAAACCTAGATATACATTCCTTGACTCTTTAGCAAAGTCAGAATGTACCGCTTGAAAATGTTTCCACGCCTTTGCATCTGAAGGATGTGTAACCTCCCCATCTTTTACTTTATGTTCATCATGCCATCTCATTTCAGATGCGGTTCTCTCCGATTGATATAATCGTTTCAGCCTATCAGTGATTGGAAGGTACCACATACGTTTGTACGGGATACGCGTCCTTCCGTTCGTTTCACGGTATCTTGGCTTTCCACAAAAACGGCATTCCTGCAGCTTATCATCATCTTTCCAAAAAATCATGCAATTTTCACTACAAACATCTATCATTTCAGATGGTAATCCTAGGACCCGCAACCACTTTCTGTATTTCATAATAACTCGCAGCAGAATTATTATCTTCCGGCAAATACTCTTTAAGCAAATCAACAAATTGATTCATACTTCTCTCGCTTATGTTTCCTTCACTTTTAATAGACATTAGCCTAGATGCTAATGATAGTTTAGATAAACCATCTCTACATCCCTCATAGATGGGTTGATTAGCAGCATCTAGCATATCATAAAATTGTTTTGCTTCCGGGTTAGGTTCTTCTGTAATATTTTCAACAACACCAGGAAAATACCCATGATATTCATCTGTAACCATATCATGTGACATATTTCCTTGTAGATGAGCATAGTTTTCAAACATACTATCACCATAGTTGTTATTAGCATATTCTTGACTCCCTAGATCATTACCACGAGCATCCATATTACTACTTTCACCACCCATACTATATCCTTCCCCATGAGAAAACAAGACATAATAGTTTGGAGTAAATCCTCTATTATAAACGTGTCTTTTTACCATGTCTATATTCAAATATTTCTTGTTCCCGCACTTTAAACATGGACAAAAAATGTTACCATCATTTGGAGTATGTGGGTTATTTGCCGCCTGATTTATAAATGCCCGCAACCCATCTCGGAACTCCTTCGTCACTTCTCCAGTCTCCATATCCCTTCTGTTATACATCCATCGTCGTAAAGTGAACACTTCATGTTCCGACGTCATTATTTCCCGAATCGTAATTTATTTAAATTTTTTTGCACACACAAATTTCTCTCTCTAGATTATCTCTCTTATTAATTATTGCTTGGTGTAAATAAACAATGTCATGTGGGGGATATTTATAGGGAAATTCAAAAGGTCTGCTACGGATTTGCGATGTCGCTAAAGGCACACACAGAAACCACGCAAATATCTAGCAAACCTGCGATGGAGAACATGTCTCGCGAAAACGTCGCAAGTTTGCAATGGGTTTGCGACATTTGTACGGGCCTCGCATAAGTGTCGCAAACGACTTGCAATGACGTCGCAAACTTGCGATGTTTTTCCGGCATCGCAAGTTTGCTAGGCCATTGCGATGCCCACTTTGGCCTCGCATGGGTGTCACAATGGCATAGCATTTTTGCGACACCATTTTGGTGTCGCAAATTTCCCTAGCAAATGACCTTTTTTCTTGTAGTGCCACCAATAACACTCATATATGGTACTTCAATACATAATACCTCTTTGTTATCTTCACAAGGTCGGAGTGGATGTTTATCGATATTAAGTGATTTATTGACCATCAGAGTAGTCAAAGGAGTCAATTTATCCATATAAAAGCGTTTTAAGATCCTTTTCGTGTAATTTGATTGATGTATGAAAATTCCATTTTGAAGGTGCTTGATCTGGAGTCTAAAACAAAATTTTGTCTGAACGAGATCTTTCATTTCAAATTCTTTCTTCATATGAGCTCTTGTCTCATTGATTTCATTTTGAGTACCAATTATGTTCAAGTCATCAACATATACAACAATGATCACAACTCCGGATATATATATTTCTTGATAAATACGCAAGGGCATATTGCATTGTTGGTATACCCTTTACTGAACAACTATTCACTTAAGCGATTATACCACATGCGTCCAGATTGTTTTAGTCCATAAAGTGATCGTTGTAATTTGACTAAACATATTTCTTTGGATTTTGGGTTCAATGCTTCAGACATCTTTAATCCTTATGGTATATATATATATATCATTATCAAGTGATCCTTATAGATATGTTGTCACAACGTCCATCAGATGCATTTCTAGGTTTTTAGTAGCTGCTAGGCTCATCAAAAATCTGAAGGTAATTGCATCCATTACCGGAGAATATGTTTCTTCACAATCAATTTCCGGTCTTTGAGATAAACTTTGGGCAACAAGTCGGGTTTTATACCTTGTTACCTCATTTTTCTCATTTCTTTTCGAACAAATACCCATTTATAACCAACGGGTTTTACATGTTCAGACATTATGACAATAGATCCAAAAAGTTTTCTCCTATTAACGGAGTTCAATTCAATTGTCATGACCATTTTCTATTTCTCCCAATCAGGTCTATTCTGGCATTCTAATATGGACTTTGGATCTGAATCATCACTTTCATTATCAATTTCTTTTGATACAAAGAATGAAAAAATTCCATCATCATCTTTTATTTCATTTCTAAACCATGGAGATCTCTTGTGTTTCTTTATCTTCCTTTTCAAGACATTTCTTTGTATGATTTGGTTCTTCTGAACTATTATTATGTATTTCTCCCAAATTATTTTTCTTTCGGGGATTCTTATCTTCTGATCTCATTGGTCTCCCACTTTTCAACTGAACCTTAGGCTCATTTGCTATGTTTCCATCATTTCGTTCTTCCGAAACCATAACTCTTGATGGAGCATTCATAGCAGGTATATATGATTTTGTCATCCTTTTTGTATCGGTGAACGCGTCTGGTATCTGATTTGCCATATTTTGTAAATGCACAATATTCTGAACTTTCAGATCACGTTGTTTCATAAGGGGATCAATGTGCCACAACGACGGTGTGTACCATCTGATGTCTCTTAGAGCTTCTTTAGTTCCTCCCCCTAATGCTGGAAGTTCATCTCCATTAAAATGACAATCAGCAAGACGTGCCGTAAACATATCACCAGTTTCTGGTTCAAGATACTGAATTATAATTGGTGATGTAAACCCAATATATATTCTCAATCTCCTTTATGGTCCCATTTTTGTTCTTTGTGGTGGCGCTATGGGGACATAGACTGCACACCCAAAAATATGGAGATGAGATATATCTGACTTCTGGCCATATGTTAATTCTAATGGGAAGTACTTATTATATGCACTTGGTCTTAATTGAATTAGTGCCTCAACATGCAAAATTGCATGATCCAATATTGAAATTGGGAGTTTTGTTCTCATTATTAATGGTATAGCAATAAATTGCAATCGTTTGATTAAAGACTCAGCCATGCCATTTTGTGTGTGAACATAGTATTCACGCTTCAAGCGGAATTGTTCATTTGAAGGGAAAATAAATTCTTTTTGTCTTTAAAAATTGTGTGCGTTGTAGCACTATCTGCCAGAGAAATATCTCCATCCTTGTTTTTGCATTTCAACATTTTTTGATATGAAAATATTCAGAAAGGATGCGTTAATATAAGAACAAAATTTATATTACAACACAAACTATTTTACAAAAAATACAAGATAGAAAGCAACATTATGCAACCATAACTATTTATACGTTGTCATATTTCTTCTTTAGGAAAATTTTAGTCTCTTTGACTTTCGTTGATATCTACAGAATCAACAACGAAATCAACCACGCCGAGATATGAATCATTATTTATACCATCAAAAGGTGGTTCGACATCATGGTCAAAAGAAGGTTCTACTTCCTTATCAAAAGAATGTCCAATATTGCTATAAACAAAGTTGGTTTCCTTTTGTTTTCCTATTTTCTTTTGTGACTCTTGGTGTAGGTCGGTAAAATACTTTGGTGTACGGTAGGTACCGACCAATGCCTTTTCATGCCACACCTATAACAACTTTCCTCATGTTTCCTTTTACCAACTTCCTTTCCTTTTGACATTTTATTATTTATTTCATTGTTGAAATCATTTGGACAGTACTTTCTTCCTTGTCCACGTCCATGTCCACATTTATATCCTCGTAGTCCATGACCACGATTATTTCCACGGCCGCATCCAAATCCATAATTATTGTAATTTGATGATGTGACATTCGCTTCTGGGAATGATGCTGATCCAATATGACGTGATTGATGATTAGCATTACAAGTTCATTATTTTGTTCTGCTACAACGAGAACATGCATTAATTCTGGATATGTCGTGTATCCCTTAGCCCGGTATTGTTGTTACAGGACTACAATAGTTATTTTCTCGATTATATCATAGTTACTTATTTTCTCTCCACATAACATTATCTTGAAAGTGATTCCGAATAGAGCGGAATTATATTCACTTACACTTTTATAATCCTGAAACCGGAGGTTTAACCACTCATGTTTAGCTTTCGCAAAGATCACATATTTTTGGTGATCAAACCTATCTTTGAGTGATTGTCAAAGATCTGCAGGATCTTCTTTTGTTATACATTCATCTTTTAGACCATCATAGATATGCTGAACCACAAATATTATACCATTAGCCTTTTGCTTATTTGAAGTCGTTTTCAACTTATCGATGGTATCGAGAAGTTTTCTTCCTCAAAGATGCATTTTTGCTGCAACTGCCCATCTCATATAATTTTTTCCTGATATTATTAAATATTCGAGGCAATATTATTAAACATAATATAAAATAACATATTATCTAAATACGAAAGGATATATGAAGCACAAGTAGTCAGACTAACAGTTATCCAGAATTTTTTGGGAGTGTGCTAAAAATGAATAGCCCGTAAATTGAAGAAATAATTATAACCAAAAAATGATTAAAATTCAAATAAATATATCAGTGATGGGGAGGAAAATTTTTTTTGAGTGAAGATATGAGAGAAAAATGAGTGTGTTTATAGATGAAAAATTTGTATGTAGCCATTGAAAAATTTGTATCTATTATTATAATTTTTCTTTCGTAACTATAAGAAAATATATTTAATATAAATTTATCAAAATTAATATTTACCGATAATACCGTTATTATGAATCAATCAAATTATAGAGATAGATAATCACATATTCAGCATTTATTAAAACAACGATAATTTAAAAATGTATTTTTTGTCTTCTTGACAAATTTATTTTATTTATTTATTTTGTATCACCGTTACTCAAGAACGCTTTGATGTCTTCAAGACATTTTATTATTTATTGTTCTTCTGGAACAATTTGTAAATGTCTTTTGCACATTTAAAGACATTGATCTGAGGAGGCATAGCCTACCATATGATCCTGATTGTGGAGGCAAAGTCTATTGATCGATTTAAGGAAGGCATTGCCTATCTTCCAGAAATTTGGATTTAAATATGAAGACCAAATCACCATGCGGTATTTCAGCCATAATTATAACTTATTAAAATATATAACGTATGTATCTTGCAGTCAAATCACCCATTATGTCAAAGTATAAAAACAAATATGAAAAATTAAAATTTTACCTTTTCTGATACGGGAGCAATTTGTGCTGATAACGTATTATATCTTTAAATATATTATATTATATTATTTATGCCAAAGAGAGAATTGGAAGAAGTAAGTGAAATGGAAAATATGAATTGTATATATTTTATAATGTATTCATGTGTATATATAAACATACAAAGTCGGTTATATGTAAATAAAAAAATTAAAATATTATAGATATTTGTATATGTAGAATTATTATACCTACAATGTAGGTAATTATAATCTATATATATAATAGTTTTCAACTTTTAATATAATATTTAATATATTTTTCAAAATCTATTTTGATAATTTATATTCTACTCATTAATTTATTATTGGCTGATTAATCTTTATATAGATTAAAAATATACTTCTAATTGAAAAAGTCAAATATTAAATAATTTAATTATTAATCTAAAAATCTAAATCATATATTCGAGTTTCAAATATTAGTAATCAACATAATTCTAAAATATTTTCTTATTATATAAAGTTGAGTTTTATAAATTATTAATAAACGAGATTTTTCGCATGTCAAATCAAACGATTCAAAATTTTAGAGTATCCATTATATATTAACTTGTGTTTTAAAAGTTAGTAAATAACAAGATTATTTCACATGTCAAATTCAACTATGTAAAATTTTGCAGCATTCTATTATATAAAGTTGGGTTTTAAAAATTTGTATTTAACATGAGTATTAAATATCATCTAAAATATCCTATTATATAAAATTGGGTTCCAAAGTTAGTAATCAACGAGATTTTTCCATGTATCAAATTCAAAAATTCAAATTTTTGAAATATCCAATTATATAAAATTGGATTTCAAAAATTTGTAATCAACAACATTCTTAAATACTATCTAAAATATAATACATATATACATTAATTTTTTCGTAAAACCTGTACATGGATCAGTATCAAATAGAATATATCACCCTGTAAGGATCACTTTTGCTCTCTTCCATGTGTAATCAAAATTTACTATTAGTTTTGTTATACTACATGATCAAAGAATTCATCATAATTTCATATTACTCGGAAACTATTTTAGATCATATAGTTGTTGTCTTTGTTTTATCTTAGGCTCAATTCAATACTCATTTAAGTATTTTTCTGCCTTAGAAATTCGTGAATTATTGGATGCTAATCACAATTAAAAGTACTAGAATAGAGACACGTTCTATAACACAACAAAGGGATTGTTGTATAGCAAGATACACACATAATAAGAACGCTTGAACAACAAACGCTAATGATAGACAGAAACACACATGAATTCTGTAAATTTTTGCATTAAGAATAATATAAACAAAGTACTGTATTGTTTATTCGGATTTACCGACAATCACAACTTGGTTTGTTACTGACCTATTTCTAACTATCCAAAACTCACACAATACTACAACCTTATAGTTGTTGCAACTCACCTTAAATTCCCTAAATCACACAACACTGCAGACTTGCAGCTATTGTAACAAACACAATTTCATTCACCAAGCACGCTCAAATCATGGAACTCTCAATTTTTATTTTCTGAAATTCCGACCTTTCCCAAGATGTTGAGCACTCCTTATATAACCTCAACACTTTTAGGGCTTCCCTTTGATCTTTGGAAAACTTCCAAAACACTCTTCCACCACACTATGGCAGATCTTTCACTTTCTGATCCTGCAGAACCTTCATAGTTGACCCTTGTGATTTCCTCTTGTTCAGCTATTGTAGAAACAATGAGGGCTCGGATATCCTTTACTTTCTTTCTCCAACAATTCTTTGTTTAAGTCCTTTTTGTAACATATACTTTTGAGAGAGCAAATAAAATGTTATTTTGACCAAAAGTAAGTCAACCTTTTTGCTCATGCCACGTCAACTCCTCATGTTCTTCCATTTGCCCTTTTTATATGAGTGTAACAACTCAACCTTCTTGTCTGTGTAACAGAAACCTAAAACTATTGAGGATTGCATTAGTCTGTTACGCATACATACTGCACACATGAACCTATTTTCCCCATGCTTAAGTGCATATTTAGATAAAAAAAACTAGAACATATATTGTTGCACAGCTCTGTATCACGTTACTTCCACTTCTTTATTGAACTATTTTTTGAAAGTTTATTTGCTTGCTTCATGTAGAGCTTTCATCTAAAGAATCGATTATTTATGAATTAGAATGATTCCTAGGCACTTGAATTACCTTTGGTTTTGGAGACTCCAAAGCTAGTTGTTCTTATGTCTGAACGTCTCGTTGTTCTTCATTTGTGTCATACAGAATTGGTACAACAACCAACCTCTTTCTTTCATCAAAGATGACATTGATTGATGCCATAACCATCTTGGTTCTCTTGTTGTACATTCGAAACACCATG
>JAKUCM010002453.1:0-51330 GCA_023374145.1 Lepidium sativum | reverse complement strand
GAGAGAGAGAATTCAAATATTTTTATTTGGATATTTAGATGATTAAAATTCTCTACATATGAAAATATACGTATTTGGTTATTTTGGTTCAACTTTCGATTCGGTTCTAATAATTTTGGTTTAAATTCATAAATTATTAGATTATTTAGTTGGTTTACTTTGTGATCATTGATTCGGTGATCGATACGGTCGTCGTTCATCAGGGTTTCGGTCATCGGCTCCCCTATCATCAGGTCACCATGTTCCTTAATCTTCCGGCACTTGGCAGTCGTCAGCTCCCATACATAGTCTTACGACTTTGTGGAGACTTGTGTTTTTGGTGAATTCCAATATAACAGATAAAGTCATATTTCAGTCGCCAGCGATCAATAATTGCTATTTTTAATCACTGTTTTATTTAGAAATTGCTGTTTTTAATCGCGCTCACTAGCGACCAATAAACAAACAAAACCAATATTAACTTTTTTAGTGGGATTAATTTTGCTAATAATACTGCGAAATTCGATAATTGAAGACGATTGAGATTTAGAGAAGTACTCGAACTGGATAAAAAGATGTAAAATTGTAACAAAACCACACAAGAAAACATAATAAGAGGCGTATCGTTATGGTTCAGCTTTCGATTCGGTTCTAATAATTTTGGTTTAAATTAATAAATTATTAGATTATTTAGTTGGTTTAATCCGGTTTTTTGGTTCTGAAAATTATGCACGGATCTAGTTATAACTCGCTAGTTGACAAAGGAAGTGTCGATGTGCAAACGCGGTTTGACTTTGACCAAAAGAAAAACTTTGTCTTCTTCAAGTGACCCGAAATGGGTCAATTTTCGTCTCTTTGTGGTCATTATGTATTGGGCTTTCTCGGCCCACTAATAATAAGCCCGCTTACTAAACCTACTTCCATTAATATAATATTTCCATTTTGATTGTTGTTAATTTGTTTTTTTTCTATTATTTCATATTGGGTTATTTTTTGTCAACAAGCCTATTGGCTTTTAAATCTCACTCATACTCTGCAGGTAGGAGGTTCGATCTCTGGTGCCTTAAAGATTTGTAAAGTGACAACACCACTAAACCACTTGTCCTCGGCATTTCATATTGGTTAGTTGTTTTATTTCTCTTTGTTTATTTATGATATGTTCTATAATATTTTTTTTCTAAAAAAACGAATTTTATTAGTGCATGAGTACAAAAAGAGACAATTCACATGAGAAAATAAAAACAAAGAATCCAATGCGCCACGTTGGCTAATATTTTTCCATGTTCCTCGTCATTGTTGTAGCTTTAAAATCTCAATGGATTTAATTCCATTAAATAATGTAATTTCATAATCTTCCTAAAAGTATATTTTTATTCCATTTTTTAATAACCATCGATCATAATAATGATTGGTTGTATGTAAAAAATATATTTATAGTTATGACTCAAAAATCTGGTATTGTTCTTATACTTTTTTATAATGTATAGAACCTAGTAAGACTAATATACGCATGAATTTATAGTTAATTACCATATAATATATAGAAAGTGGACTTTTTGACCCAATATATATATACAGAAAATTGTCTTAATATGATATAATTGTAATTAGTAGTCCTGTTTTTTGTTGGATCACAGCGTTTACTATCAACAACTCAATTTAAACTAAAAGGAAATTAAAAATAAATGATGGAAAAAAATAATACAGTCGCTACAATTACTTAATAAAGGTCACTTATACTCGTTAACGTCTATAAGTGAATCACAACAGCAGTTATCATATTTGTTTATTAATTATTGTGTGCTTTATTTATTTTGTTCTTTTTTTATTACCAAAATAAAGTCGTTGAGCAAGTTGGAAAATATTTTTTTTGGCAACGACAATTAAAACAACGTTAATATATGAACCTACCCAATACCTAACCACCGCGCTGCCACCCTACTTGATCTTGATAGGGCATCCGCCTTATAGTTCAGGAGCCATAGAATGGAGGATAAGGACACTCTGGCGAAAGACGTCTGTAGAATCTGAAACTCTTCCTGGTATGGTGCAAATGCCGGCCAATCCTCTGGTCGCTGAAAGATGAGCAGCACCGTTTCACAGTCTCTCGAGACCTCCACTTTGGAAATACCATGCATCGCGAGCACACCCAACACCCAAATAATGGCTTCAATCTCTGCATGAAGGGGAAAGAGACTAATGCCGACTGAAAACTCCTATACGTACTCCATCTACCGAATCTGGAAAGTAAATCCACCAGAAACTTGTAAACTGATCGGTGGCTTTTTAGGAAGCGTCCACCTAACATCTATAACCAGTGAACATTTGAAAAAGATTAGTTAATTATTTGTTTTAAAATAATCAGAAGAAAACTAAAATCAGTAATGTAATAAAAACAAAATAGACATAAATCTAAGTTTATAACGACCAACCGAAAATAAAAACACGGTTAGTTGAGTGGCGGCCGGCGGCGGAATTCACGCCGGCTTTTATCATAACGATAAAACCGGAATTTATTTTTCATTACAATAATAAAAAAAATCGAAATAGAATGACGTGGCGATCTGGTCGTTGGATTTGTCAAACAAATCCAACGGTTGTTATATTGACATCTGTCAGTTAAATAATTTAGTCAAAGTTTGGAGAGCTAATACTCACCGATTATCAAAGCTCAAATTTCATTATTATAATTAATTAATTAACTAAGCGTTTTTCTTTCCTCTATAATTTTCGTACGCTCAAAGATTATCACTTTAATCGTACAAATCACTTCGCCGGTTTTCAGATCTCCGGAGCTTCTCACATTCCGTTTCACTGACTGAGTTCCTCTTTTTATTTTCTGCTTGAATCGAGGTTAATAGCTTCTTCTCAATTTGTTCTGTTCTCTATCTCTAGATCTGTAGTTGGTAGTGTTTTTTCCAGATTTGTATTTGGTGAATGTAGTAGCCATATCTGTGATTTAGTTTCTCTTGATAGTAACGAGTTAGGGACTTTTTTTGTTTTTTGCATTGAAGTTTTGGTGTTGACTTGTGTTTAAGATACTAGTATAGTCTCTTTTGAAGGCGAATTTGAAGAATATGAGTTGCTTTGGCTGTTGTGAAGAAGATGATATACATAAGGCTGCTGATTATGGAGGCCAGAACTCAGCCAAACACTTAGGAGGTATTTGAGTAATCTGTTTCAATTTATTTATTTTAAAAAATTAGGACTTGGCAAGTAAAAATCAAGACTTGGAAAGTTTTTATGCATAGTTAGATTGAAAGTCCTTAACTTTGTATGGAATTAGTCTCCTCATTAGAGTTTTGATTGTGGTGCAGGTAATGATGGAAGACAACACGGTTCTGAAACTGCACAAAAGGGAGCTCCGATTGTGAAGGTGCAGCCTATTGAAGTACCTATTATTCCTATTAGTGAACTGAAGGAAGCAACGGATGATTTTGGATCCAATGCTCTCATTGGTGAAGGCTCTTATGGAAGAGTATATTACGGAGTATTAAACAACGATCAGCCTGCAGCTATTAAGAAGTTGGATTCTAACAAGCAGCCAAACAATGAATTCCTTGCTCAGGTTTGGTTGGAGCTACTGACTTCCTAATTGTGCCACATTGTCTAGCTTTGTAGTTAAACTTGATCATTTTAACTTGCTTGCAGGTTTCCATGGTGTCTAGGCTAAAGCATGATAACTTTGTTCAGCTTCTTGGTTACTGTGTTGACGGGAATTCACGGTTGCTTGCCTATGAATTTGCTAAAAATGGATCTCTACATGATATCCTTCATGGTATAGTTTTGATTATAACTAGTCAAAGCACACTTCTAGACTTTAGTTATAGGCATTGCTTAACTTTAACATCTAATGATTCCTCAGGGAGAAAAGGAGTGAAGGGAGCACAACCAGGTCCTGTATTGTCCTGGTATCAACGAGTGAAAATTGCAGTTGGAGCTGCAAGAGGGCTTGAGTATTTACATGAAAAAGCAAATACTCACATCATTCACCGTGACATTAAATCCAGCAATGTCCTACTCTTCGAAGATGATGTTGCTAAAATTGCTGACTTTGATCTCTCTAATCAAGCTCCTGATATGGCAGCTCGCCTTCATTCGACCCGTGTCCTTGGAACTTTCGGTTACCATGCCCCTGAGTAAGTTGGTAGACTTTATTGTGAAAACATCTATAGTGTGAACTCTCAAGTCTGAGCCAATGTTATTCCTTTTTTCTTCATAGGTATGCAATGACAGGTCAACTAAATGCCAAGAGTGATGTATACAGCTTCGGAGTTGTCTTGCTCGAACTTCTTACAGGTCGAAAACCTGTTGATCATAGATTGCCTAGAGGCCAACAAAGTCTAGTCACATGGGTACTAATCTCTCTCAATCTCAACACATCTTTATCTTCATCATAACGCTGTTATTAACCATGTAAACTGTTACTTATGCATCAGGCCACACCTAAACTAAGCGAAGACAAGGTTAAACAATGCGTTGATTCAAGACTCGGTGGCGATTACCCTCCAAAAGCTGTTGCTAAGGTATTAGAACAAACCCACCAATTGTTTTATATCGTTAAGAAACGTTCTGTTTTAACCTCAAGTGGTTGTGATGAAACGCAGTTAGCCGCAGTAGCTGCGTTGTGTGTGCAATATGAAGCAGATTTTAGACCGAACATGAGCATTGTTGTCAAAGCTCTTCAACCATTGTTGAACACTCGAGCCACTGCTCCAGGCGAAGGAGTACATTAGCCAACCACTTTTTTCACCGTCTCAGCTTTTCTCTTTTTACCAAGACACCAATCTAAACTTATTGTACATAATCCATAGAAATCGTTGAATTTTTATTTATTTATTTTCTAAAAAAGAGACCGTTACTCTGTTATGAATATTTCTGCTATGAAACTTTGATTTATATGTAGATAATGATATTTTGTGTTACCTTCTTTTTGAAATACAAGAATAGAATCATGCAATGTCCACAGATGAAAACAACGGCCACAATTTACTCATAATCATCCATTCATTGTTGAAAATAGCTAAAACCAAAAATCCAAATTTAGAAAAACTATAGAAATCTTTATAAATACTTAACCTCTCTTCGTCCTTTTTCTTATCTATTCCTTTCCAATCCAAGTCCAAAAACCAATTGCACGAAAAAGAAAGAAAGATGAAGACTCCAATAAAACTCGCCTTTCTCATTCTCTGCATTGCCCTCACTGCAATTGCATACGAGGTTCCAACGAAACGTGACGCTGTTACACCAGAACACGAAAAAGCCGTCAAAGGAATCTGCAGTGTAGTGCAAGACCAACGTCTCTGTTCCATTACCTTAAGAAACGTTCCAAGTGATGATCCTGCAGTTTTGGTTCGTTACTTAGCAACAGCAGCAGAAACATCCGTTAGAAATGGCTTAAAGTTCCTTGCAGAAATCAAACCCAAATACAAAGGAAATGCCTTTGCAACAACTTGTATCGATAGCTGTGAAAAACAACTAAACAGTGCTTTAGAAGACTTTGCAGATTTCTGGAAAGCTGCAGGAAAAAACTTAACAAGTATGGCTGATAATTACTTCACATGTAAGAAGAAGATGAACTCAATCTTCAATTACCAATCGACTTGTCTCGATGATATTTACGACAAGACATTGCTGAAAGTGGTTGAAGGAGGACTTGGGCTTGGGAAAAGAATGAGTGGTGAGTCAGTGGATGTGTTCGCTGGAATGGGCAAAGTCTTTAACACTTTGAACATTAAGACAAAACTTAACAACAAAGAAACTGATGCTTTGCTTCCACCACCTTTGTCCTTTTACTACTATTGAGATTTTATTTATTAAATTTATAAATATTGAAAAACAAAACGAAAATATATGGCTTGGGTCTATGGTGATGAATAATCTGCATTGATTTGTTTTTTCTTAAAATGTTTTTAAGGATTCTTTTTAACTACAAGGTTCCTTTTTATGTATTGTTTGTAATAATTATGTTATGATTTATAATCATGTATGGACCAAGTGATTGGAAAGGTTATGGAAATATTGTGATTATTGAATAATAATTAATCAATAACGTATATTAATAAATTGTTTTTATTTATACATTTTCAAATTAATTGCTCAGAACAAAAAATTTATAAACAGAATAACAGTGGAGAGCCAACACTACTATTTATAATTTCTTCTTCATATTGATCCTACATTTTTAACTTTATTTTTCAATACTCTGCATATTGTTGTTTATGTTATATATATATATATATATTAATGATTTCTTATTAGTATGCAAAATATGTACATTAAGATATTTTACAGATTAAAAAACAAACCAACTTAGAAAATTCATATTATAATGGGGGTCACAAATAATATTTATAATACTTATAAATAAATATTAACCGTGAGGAAGAAAAATGTATAAAAAAAAAAGTTTCTCATTATTGTAGAGTATATATGTATAGGACCAGTTAAGTTAGATTAGTGAATTGAATTTGAATCAATTTCGGTTATCAGAATTATATATAAACCAATTTTAATGGTAGAAGCTTGATTAATTAACTTAGCATTAGACACCTAATTGTCTAATCAAGACAGTAACCTTCTAACTAATTAAGCAACAACCTTAAACTAGCATACTACAATTAAATAATGTATGAAACAAATATAAAAGCCAAAAAAAATATCATGTATGTATTTAATATTAATGATTAAATAATGTATTTAGCTTTATAATTCTCTTAGAACATATTTCAGATTCTATAAATTATGCATAATAAAGTTGATACTGGAAATTCACACGTTTTTTTTTGTAATAATGTAAGCAGGAGAACTCGATCTCTGGTTATGCAAATGAGCTGTCTTAAGTGAACTTACCGTCTGTCATTACGCTAAAATTAACACTTAAACTCATACTATAAATAATTATCAAACTAATTCTGTCTTTATTTTATCTTTAGTCAATGAAGCTACCACACCTTCTAATTCGGGACGTAAGCCATATTTATCTTGCAATGACTAATTTTAATCCTCACAACTAAGCAAATTTTATAAAAACTTAGTTTTTTTTCTTAGCCATTCGCTAATTCGTTCCTAATTTTAGAAACCAAAAGATTATACTAAAAACCTCAACAATTCATCACAATAGTCTACTGGCCCAAGTCATATTAAACAACTTGGCTTTTATCTAATAAAGCCCCTCCCTCTCCGATTAACCTTTCAATAAAACCAGAGGGAGACCAAAAACAAAAACAAAAAAATAGAAAAAAATAAAAATGATAGGCAAAGTTGTTGTCTCAGTGGCCTCTATTCTATTAATAGTTGGAGTAGCTATTGGAGTTGTTGCCTTCATTAACAAAAATGGAGATGTTAATCTCTCTCCACAAATGAAAGCAGTTCAAGGAATTTGTCAGTCTACTGCTGATAAAGCTTCATGTGTCAAAACTCTCGAGCCGGTCAAGAGTGATGACCCAAACAAGTTGATTAAGGCCTTCATGCTTGCTACACAAGATGCATTGACCAAATCATCAAACTTCACAGGTAAAACTGAAGGAAACATGGGTTCAAGCATCTCACCAAACAACAAAGCTGTGCTTGATTACTGTAAGAAAGTTTTCATGTATGCGCTTGAGGATCTTAGTACCATTGTTGAAGAAATGGGTGAAGATCTTAACCAGATTGGAAGCAACTTGACCAGCTTAAACAATGGTTAACTGGTGTTTACAATTACCAAACTGATTGTCTTGACGATATCGAAGAAGAAGATTTAAGAAAGACTATTAGTGAAGGTATTGCAAGCTCCAAGGTTCTTACAAGCAATGCTGTGGATATCTTCCACTATGTTGTGAGTGCAATGGCTAAGATCAACAACAAGGTTGAAGATTTTAAGAACATGACGAATGGAATGTTCACGCCTGCTGACAAAGGAGCAGCAAAAGAAGCAGTCCCTGCAGCTGAAGACACTCCAGTGGCTGATCCTGATGGTCCTGCTCGTCGTCTTCTCGAAGATATCGAAGAGTCCACTGGTATGCCAACATGGGTTCCCGGTGCTGATAGGAAGCTCATGGCTAATGCTGGACGTGGTGGTAATGGAGGAGCTCCTAGGATCAGAGCAACCCATGTGGTGGCAAAGGATGGAAGTGGACAGTTTAAGACGGTTCAAGAAGCTGTTAATGCTTGCCCTGAGAAAAACCCTGGACGATGCATCATCCACATTAAGGCTGGTGTTTACAGAGAGCAAGTGATCATCCCTAAGAAGAAGAACAACATCTTCATGTTCGGAGATGGTGCAAGAAAGACCGTTATTACTTACAACAGAAGTGTTAAACTCACCCCTGGGAACCACCACTTCCCTTAGTGGCACAGTTCGTAAGTCTCATCAAACCCTAAACACAATCAGGTTACAAGTTCAAGTTGAATATTTATCTCTAAACTCAATGTTATGTATTATGCAGAGGTTGAATCTGAAGGATTCATGCGAAATGGATCGGATTCAAGAACACAGCTGGTCCTCTGGGACACCAAGCCGTGCTATTAGAGTGAATGGAGACCGTGCTGTGATCTTCAACTGCAGATTTGACGGTTACCAGACACTTTATACGTTAATAACGGTCGTCAATTCTACAGAAACTGTGTTGTTTCAGGAACAGTCGACTTCATCTTTGGCAAATCCGCAACTGTTATCCAAAACTCACTCATCGTTCTCCGTAAAGGAAACCCTGGACAATTCAACACAGTCACAGCCGACGGAAACGAAAAGGGAGTAGCAATGAAAATCGGTATCGTCCTTCAAAACTGTCGTATCGTGCCTGACAAGAAACTAGCACCAGAGAGATTAACCGTTGCGTCATACTTGGGAAGGCCATGGAAACAATTCTCTACCACTGTGATTATCAACAGTGAAATTGGAGATGCGATTAGACCAGAAGGTTGGAAGATTTGGGATGGAGAAAGCTTCCACAAGACATGTAAGTACGTTGAGTATGGAAACCGTGGACCTGGAGCTATCACTAACAGGAGAGTTCCTTGGGCTAAGATCGCTAAGACTGCAGGTGAGGTTAATGGCTACACTGTGGCTAACTGGTTAGGTCCTATTAACTGGATTCAGAAGCTAATGTCCCTGTCACACTTGGATTATAAATTGTCTAAACAAATCAAAAGAGAGAGGTAGTACGTGTTCATGTCAAAGATGACAATACGACGTCGTTTCGATTGGGAAATATTGAAGATGAAGTTGTAGGATTTGCTTTTTTTTTTTTGTTTGTCTCACGTATGAAAAGATGAAGGAAAAAAAACATTATTATAATTTATGTTGTTTCATTTTTATTTTTATTTTTTATCTTTTGGAATATGAAAATATTTCCGATGTGTTGTAAACTATGTTTAATAATCTTTCAAAAAAGTATATAATTTCTCTAATTATTTGCTTGCAATAATAAATATTAATTTATCATTTTTCCATCTAAACATAAATTTTATTAGCAAGCGGCATCTAGTTTCGGGCGGTAAGTCATCTTAAACCATCGCATTTGTATAATTTTGGGATCAAGTTCTTCTGTCTATATTATGTAAAAGTTTGGCTATTGGACCGGTCAATTGTGGTCTAATATAATCTGCCGTTGATAAAAAGAAAAAACATAAATTTTATTAATCATAATCAGATATTACATTATTCGAAGATTACTCTTATTAAAACAGATGGTAAATTCAATTAAGACAGCCCATTTGCATAACCTGGGATCGAGTCTCCATGACTACATTATGTAGAAATTTGGCTATTTGACCGGCCAGTTGTGCCCCAACATAATTTTCTCGACGGCGACTACGAAACCGCCGTCACGAGCTCCGGCCAAAGTTTGAAGGCTTCTACCATTAAATAATGAGGGGGATGTTTCGGGTAAATATTTCGAGTTATCTGATTCGATCTTGTTCTAGAGAGATGACGCATTCACTCGATCGTACCATACGGTTGCTTCTCTCGTCGAAGATGGTTCATCTATACACCACCGGTAAGTTTAAATCAGTTTGTATCATCTAGATTACTTAGTATCATCAATCCGTTGAAGAGACTTGTTATTGTGTTCTTCAGTGTTAGACTTAAATTTAGGAATCAAATCTCGATTGATGATGAACATTGCATTGAATTTCAGTATAGTATTGATTGAATTGGGATCTATGATTGCAGAAATAGAACCTCAGTTGTCTCCAGATCTCATCAAGATTATGGATCAGAGACTATCGGCAATAGAGCACCGAAATGCTGTTCTTCAGAAGCTTATAAACCAGGTAATCCAAACATTGCAGGGCATTCTTTTATTAAGATTTCCTTTTTTGCTAGTTAAATGTAACATGATCGATAAACTGTGTTTTCTATTGATCGAAGACAGCCTGAGTACTCACCAGAAGAGTTTTCAAAAGCTAATAAGGAACTTCGAAAGCTGAGAGAGTCAATGGAGCTGATCAATGATTTGAGGGCCAAACAAAAGGTAGTTAATTTTCCTTAGTTCAATACAGTCTTCATGTGTCTAAAAGATGATAACTGATTGGGTTTAATCTGTTTTGGCAGGAGATTGAAGGACTAAAATCTCTGGTGACGGAAAGTTCAGAGGATAAGGACATGCTTGATATGGCTGTAAGTGAATTAGATGAAGCTGTGGAAGAAGAAAAAAGACTTCAAACTTTGCTGCTCAAGTCTCTACTTCCTAAAGATGAAGCTGATGAGAGGGATTGCATTTTGGAGGTGAGAGCAGGTACGCATATGAACTAAGTAATGCTTCTTAAGCACCCCTCGCTTCTAGCATTATCTATGAATTTCAAAAGCTGTGTGTAGTTTCCTTTTTTTTCATTTTGACAACTTAATAATGTGGTTTAGGTACTGGTGGAGAAGAGGCTTCTTTGTTTGCCATGGACATATTCAGAATGTAAGTTCATTCATATACTGTTGGTAGAAGCTAATATTCTTCTTTCGTACTTTAACTTGAGTTCTTTTATATCTGGTTTTGGAATCTTTATAGGTACGAGAGATATTCACAGAAGAAAGGTTGGAAGTTTGACATTGTAGACATCACTGAGTCAGATATGAAAGGATATAAAGTAAGTATTTTTTACCTTACTTATGTGAATGTTATTACTTCTACTGTCGCTCTATTCTAGTTGCAGCTAAATCTTGAATGTAATTGTCAGGAAGCCAGTGCTGCAATATGTGGAGCCAGTGTGTACGGAAAACTTAAGTTTGAGAGTGGTATTCACAGGGTTCAGGTATGTTATATATTTTTCAGAGTTTGATTTTTCTTGACTCTTCATACATTTTCATATAACGTTCTCTAGTTATTAACACTTGAATATCTTTCCACAGCGTATTCCAATTACAGAAAAATCTGGAAGAATTCACACCAGCGCTGTATCTGTTGCTATCCTTCCACAGGCTGATGAGGTACAAAAGTTTCTCTAATGTTATTTTTGACGCCTCATATAAATATCATGTGAGAAAGGTACATTATCTTTGATTAGCCTTATGAACTTACATACCCTTTGATCATGTTATATTGGTGGCTACTTACAGGTAGATGTTCAATTAAGGAATGAAGATTTGAGGATTGATACTTACAGGTCTGGTGGCTCCGGTGGTCAACATGCCAACACAACAAACAGTGCAGTTCGGATAATCCATCTTCCAACGGGGATGATGGTCTCAATCCAAGACGAAAGATCACAACATATGGTACTTAACCTTTATTCACAGACTACCCTTTACTCCTTCGAATTTTTACATCGTACTGAAAGAATTCATATCATATCTTTTTAACAGAACAGAGCTAAAGCACTTAAAGTACTCTGTGCAAGGCTCTATGAAATTGAAAGGTTGAGAATACAAAGTAGTCGATCAAAGCTACGGTCAGAACAGGTACAGACAAAAATTAACAATCTTTTTTATTATGTTTCAGAGAAACCTTAACATTGTTTTATTTTTCTAGCTGATCAATGTGTAATCCCATTAACAGATTGGGAGCGGAGACCGATCAGGAAGAATCCGTACATACAATTTTCCACAAGGGCGAGTTACAGATCACCGAGTGGGAATCACTCACCACGCCATTGAAGACATGATGCAAGGAGAGAATCTGGACATGTTCGTTGATGCCCTTCTCTTACGTCAAGAAATGGACGCTATTGCATCTTTCAGCTCCACTTAATACAGAGGTAGACCAAATTCCAAAACCCTTAACCTGTTACAACAGTTAGTAGTAGTAATAAAAACCAATTGAAAGCTGTGAAATTGAAATAGAGGGAAAATAGGAAGCCAGGGAAGAGGCAGTGCATGGGTAGAGACAAAACACAGTTGTTTAATGTTTTTGTAAACTCAATCCATGCTCTGCTTGTTCCCTGTCTCTCTCATTACCATTTTTGTTTGCCTTCCTCTTTCACTGCAATACCAAAGAAAGTCTTACCCTTCTGAAACTAACCAGTTGCTTGAGTTTCCTTTGTGTTTGTGTTATCTCCTAGGTTTAAATAGATTTTGTAATCGTGATTTCTGCACCGCTTTGTGATGTACTACACAAGAATTCACCAGACTTATTTTGTACTCCTTGTTTAGGATTGTACTCTTGTGTATTGCTAACCTTCTAAGTCACCTGGAGGGTTTGTATTTTGTACGACATTGATTAATTGGAAGGTAGAGAGAAATAATTAAGCTGCCACGTGGTGGGACCTAGGCACATTGCAAGTACATTGCTCTCTTTCCAGTACCGTTACTACACAACCTCTACTTAACCGGAATCTAAGTTTTTGGTTCGGTTTAAATACAAAATAAAATTAATTATGAATTTTTAATATTTTTCAAAATTAAGTAACAATAACATCGAAATCAGAGAGACTCCATTCTGCAATTGCTTCATCTTTATAAATCTCTGTACCAACATCCACCGATGTCCAAATCCTCCTCGCTGGAATCGTACCGGGATCCTACAACATAACCAATTTAAACCCCAAACCGGGAAAATCAATTTTACAATGAATTAATTACCTGGTAGAAGTAAAGCCTACTGGACAAGCCACCAACATCAAGCTCCCAAGTTCTCGGGTCACCAACCCAACCATCACCCAACCGGGTCGGATATCCATATTTACCCCAAACCGGATGAGGCAAAAGCTGAAGAATCTCTTGAGCTTGTGGGTTACTAAAAGCATCACAAGTCCCCACCGGAAGCTCGAGATGCTCAGCGTTCCCAGGTGCACAGTAAACATGGTAAGCTTCATAAGGGAAGCTCAAGTGGTCCGTACGGTGGACTCTAGTCCCATTTGGAAACGTGTGATACAGTGGACAGTTGTGGAGACTCTTTAGGTTGCACCAATGTGGAGTTTCAGGGTTTATGATCATCTCTGAGTAACGAGTTACATCTGTGGTTACATCACCATCGCAAGGTTTGCCATTGTTTTTCCAGCAGCTTCCGATGTCGAGAAGGTAGAATTGACTCTTTGGTCCTCCTCCTTGTTTTATATTTAGAGTTAGTCTCACTTTGAAGTTTGGTGACTCAGGAAGCTAAAAACAAAACACACATTTCTAAGTTAGAGATCACTTATAGACAAGAGAATGGTTTAGAGTTAGTGTTACATACTGTGTTGAGAATTCCTCTAGTGTTGTAATGGTACCCACCAGAGAATCCTTTAGTAGCATCAGCTCTGAGGTAAAGCATAAGCCATGGGTACTTAACTGAAGTCTTAAGCTTATGTTTAAACACCCAACCACCAACACCAACTCTCTTCTCCCACACAACTTCGTAATAACTGATCTCATCTAAACCCTTTCCCAAATCTGCATCCAGCTCGTATGTACCATTGAACCATCCTCTCATGGTGTGACCATTGCTCAGAAGCTTGGTCTTCTGGTGGTTCAGCACCGGTTGGTTCATACACCCGCTACCGAAACAGGGGAATTCTCCGGGTTGATTGAAAGGTTGGACCTTTTTGCCGTTTTGAGGGCAAAGAGCAGATTTTGTGTCATAGTTTCCATTTTTGAGCATTACCATCCAGAAACTCCATGGGTTTGGTTTGTCTGAGACTTGACAGAGAGTACCAAGATAGAGTTCTTTCTCGACTGCGTAAAGGTCAGGGTTTTGTAATGCTGATTCTGATATGATTCCTGGTTTAGGCATTCCGATTCCTAGCTTGTTATCTGAGTCTGATACCTTGTGAACCAAGCAATAACCACCTGTCGAAAGTTCCAGTTTAAAAACAGAGAAAACAGAGAAAGAAGAGGAAGAAGAAAGCTTACTTGTGTTGTTTGATTCCTCTTTTTCATTGAAGCATTTAGAGGAGACATCGAAGCAATCAGCTGCTCGAGGACTACCCATGTAAGGAGCTTCAGAACCAACCTCATTGCAGAAGTTCCAAGCTTCAAAAGCCACTCTGAGACCATCTCTCTTCATCGCTGGATCCCCAACAGCCGATTGCTCATCTCCATGAACCAAGCAAAGCAAATTAATCACAGCCAGGTAGATCCAATCCAGTCTCATTATTTGTTTCTTCCTCGGTTTCTGCATTTAGTTTTCCTTTGTTTTGATGGTTAATCTATTTAAGGTGTTTTGAGTGGAGTGAAGTGGTAGTTGGTGAATGATTCAATAGTTTAATAAATGCTTTATAAAGTCAAAGTAACTGTTAGTCTTCTTTTTGGCGATTATTGAGGGATTAACCATGACTTGCTCTAATCTTGATGCTACTCATTCACAACATTTTTCTTCTCTTTTGAAACTTTTGGGTCATTATTAGGCCCATGGGCTTGTGGACCCATAAATCCGGGTCAAGATTGTATTGTGATTACGTAGGAGAATCATAATTTCAAAGAGGTAGGGTAAAGGAATTAGGTGTCTCTAATTGTCCATATTCTCCAAAAGCTTAGTGGGAATCAAATGGGAAAATATTAGTGTCATAAATTGTCAAAATCTAATCGTTGGCTTGTGATCAAAGACTAATCAAAGTGTACTCGTGAATATGTCTTTATTTTGTTATCATTGATCGATAAGTCTCCAAATTCAATTCTAAAACCTCATACTTTTCTCAACCTAGTAGAATTCAATCTTTTATATATATATATATATATTTATCTTTTATAATCTTTTGTTTTGAGTAAATTAATATTTACTTCAATAAATATTAAGATTAAAACTTATTTAAATATCACTTTTTCTGTCAAAAAATCTACTGCATGTAGGGGTTCTATTTCTGGTGTCTTAAGGATTTGCAAAGTGACTACACCATTGGACCACTTGTCTTCGACTTCAAATATTATTTTTATTAATCAAACGTTCAGAATCTTTAAAACTCCCATTGAAATTTTGTTGTTGTTCTAATTATTGTTGATAAAAAGAATACGTTTGTAATTCTTTAAAATTTCTGATACAAATCACTAGAAGGTTATAAAACTAATTTATTTGATATAAATGCAAAAAGTATATTTAAAAAATAACAAGTCCAAAATTATTGGAATTAGGGTTCCTCACATGATTCATAGATGTTTGGTATAATATTGCAAGTAGTCTATAAAACAAATTGATTTATATTTTTGCAAGAAAGTATTTTTTTTATATATGGAAAAGTATAAGCATCATAAAATATACGTGGGTAAGTGATTAATATAGAAAAAAAAAAAACATTGACGTCAGGAATGATGTCAAGCTTGTAATTAATTACACTGACATAAGATTCATTGTTTCTGAAACTAAGCACAAGAAGTAATGTGAGACCATTTCTCCTTTGACTTTGTTTTCGATCCATAATTAATTTTGACTTATTTCTTGCTCATGAAGCATATTACATTCACGTGTATCCAACTTAGAACTATAGTCAGATCACAAATTATTTTTTAGTATTTTTTAGACTAACTACAATAACAAATATATTGGATTTCATAAGTTTAATAAAAAATAATTGCAAATAGTTTTTACCCTAGTGACCGGCGGTAAGTACACTTAAGACAGTTCATTTGCACAATCAGAGATTAAGTCTCTTTATTTATCTTATGCAGAAATTTGGTTATTAAGCCGACCAGTTGTGATCCAATTAATCTGCCGTTGACAAAGAAAAAGTTTAATAAAAAATAGTACAATGAATCATTATAATGCGTTGGCAAAACGCTATAATGATTAAAAAGTTTACAGCTTATAAATGGAAATTTTTGGTGTTGTCAATTTGTTTATAGTCACAACTACTACCAAGAAAAATGTCAACTTAAGAAAATCATAATAATTCAATTTTTTTAAAATGGAAGCTGCTAACAAAAAATTAGTCGACAAAAAAATGAATAAATACGTACGGAGGCTTATATAACATAGCTAATTAGATTAGGGTTAGGTACTAATCGAGTATTTGCTATTTTTGTATATTTATAATTTGACTTAATTTGCTTGAGTAATAAACATTTATATTTATATTTATTTTGTTTGAATTAAATATTTTTCACGCAAAACTTTAAAATATTTATAAGTTACTTGATCTAATTTATTTCTTCTAATTTATTTCTAAGTTATTAGTTTTTAAATTAAAATTTAGATCGACAAAATTTAACCATATTATAAACTTCTACATCTTAAAATTTTTTAGATCAATTTGATTTTAAACATAAACATCAACCAAATATTATATTTTAATATATTTTTTTTAAGTTTTAATCAATGAATTAAAGTAAATATATTGTGATAAAATTTAAGTATTAGATTTAATATCTAACTATTAAAAAATTATAATTTTGTTTGTCTTTAGAGTAAAATTAATTGCTAATGGCATCTAAACTAATGGCAGACGGTAAGTCCATTTAAAACAACGTATTTGCATAATCCATGATCAAATCATTTTGCCTATATTAGGTAGGAATTTAGCTATTGAGTCGACCAATTGTAGTTCAATATAATATGTTGTGGACAAAATAAAAAATAGAGTAAAGTTAATTTTAAAATATTTATAGTTATAAAATATTTTGAGTTAAGGAACCAAATTTTTTTAACTAATATTTGTTATTTGACTTATATTTATAAATAATATAATTAATTTTTTTGTTATTTGCCTTGATTATATTAGATATTTAGATTGTTATATCAAATACGAACTAAGTCATGAATATAAACCGAATAACGAGCAGCTCAACCTTAAATTAGATATCAAAGATGATTTTTAAATTGTGAAAATAAGATTAATTTATAATAAGCTTAATGTATCATGAAATGATATGATCTTCCCAAATAAAAACTTAAAATAATTCAAGTCTAGTTGAACAAAAACAGCTAGACTTCTTGCTATGATCACTTTGCTTTTTTTGAGCACTATAAAATTATTTGGTCAGCATTATCAAACCAGAATAGTCAGAGTTCATTATTTTTAAATCAAAGATCATCTTATATTAATTTACACAAAATTTATAAACTTGTTTGACATAAATTTTGTATATGTCTTGATAAAGTCCCAGCTTGTTCTCCAAGAAATAAAACAGAGCATATATTATTATAAACTTATAAACTTCCATGAGCTTGTATAAATATCACTAACAGTTATATAAAAAATACATATTTCTAAAGTCTAAGCAGAGATCTCTCTGCACATTTTTTCAACAGTTCATTTTTCAGCTTCTTCTTAATCCTTTTCCAGGTATACATATGATTATTCTCTGCTTTATGATTCTGAGTTTTGTCTTGTTGTAATTTTGACAAATCTTGCTCCAGGTTTTGAAAAAATATGAAGTAAGAAAAAAAGTAGATCTTTAGGATCTTTGTCATGGTTGGTGAAGACTGATATTGAATAAAGAAAAGAACTTTTTTATTGTCTTTGTTATGTTATATATATGTTTTCTTCATTCTTGGCTTTACCTTTATGTTCCTTATTTAGATTCATACTCTCTCTTGAAGATCTCAACTCAAAGACTTATCTTTCTTCTGTTCTTTTGAATGCTTAGGATTTAAGGTATCTTTGAAGTTCTGATGGCTTCAGAGAGCGGTTTAAATGGAGATTCAAATATAGTAGAAGAGGTTCCTGAGACCAAAAGAGGCAAAGAAGAAGAAGAAGTGAAGAAAACAGAGAAGAACAATGAAGAAGATGAGAAGATCAAAACAGTACCCTTTTACAAGCTATTTGCTTTTGCAGATTCATTTGATATCCTCTTGATAGTACTTGGGACGCTTGGATCTATTGGAAATGGTCTCGGTTTCCCTCTTATGACTTTGTTGTTCGGAGATCTGATTGATGCTTTTGGAGAGAATCAGACTAATACAGATGTTTCCTCTAAAGTCTCCAAAGTATATCAAATGAAACGATGTTCTTGTCTTAGTTGTGATTCAGTTTGAAGATTTGACCTGCTAATAACAGTTTCTTAATTCACTCACAGGTTGCTCTGAAGTTTGTATGGCTTGGAATTGGTACTTTTGTAGCTGCTTTCCTACGTAAGTTTAGTGGATCTATCAAAAGATTTGTGAGAAAGAAGTTCTCAGAGAAGAAGAATCTTAACATTTTTGATGTCTGTGCATGTGCAGAATTGTCTGGTTGGATGATTTCTGGAGAGAGACAAGCAGCGAGGATAAGGAGTTTGTATCTAAAGACAATCTTAAGACAAGATATTGCTTATTTCGATATTGATACAAATACTGGAGAAGTAGTTGGAAGAATGTCTGGTGACACTGTTCTAATACAAGATGCCATGGGAGAGAAAGTAAAAGCTCACTAAAAACTGTGAAAAATAACATTGTAAAGTTTCAAACTTCATTTGGATTGAAACAAAGACGTTCTTTGCAGGTGGGAAAAGCTATACAACTTGTATCAACATTTGTGGGAGGCTTTGTGATAGCTTTCATAAGAGGATGGCTTCTAACTTTGGTCATGTTATGTTCAATTCCTCTTCTTGTAATGGCTGGTGCACTTCTCGCTATTGTCATTTCTAAAACAGCTTCTCGTGGACAAACTGCTTATGGAAAAGCTGCAATTGTAGTTGAGCAGACAATTGGTTCTATAAGAACGGTAAGTAGGCTTATTTGTACAGAGTTATTTAACCAAGAAACAAAAATCACAGAGTCCCATTCTTTGTTTTTCAGGTTGCATCGTTTACAGGAGAGAAACAAGCTATAAGCAATTACAATAAACATCTTGTCGCTGCTTATAAAGCAGGAGTCATTGAAGGTGGTTCAACTGGATTGGGACTTGGAACTCTCTTTCTTGTAATCTTCTGTAGCTACGCTTTAGCGGTTTGGTATGGAGGAAAGTTGATATTAGATAAAGGGTACACAGGAGGTCAAGTTCTCAATGTCATCATCTCTGTTTTAACTGGATCCATGTAAGGACATTTCATGAGTAATGCTTCTTTTCTGTGTTAACTTTCCAGAAACCTGGCTTGAGATTGTTTTGTTCCTTGGTTAGGTCGTTAGGTCAAGCATCGCCTTGCTTAACCGCGTTTGCAGCTGGACAAGCCGCTGCATTCAAGATGTTTGAGACAATAGAGAGAAAACCTGACATAGATTCTTATAGTACAGATGGCAAAGTCTTGGCTGATATTAAGGGAGACATTGAGCTCAAAGATGTTTACTTCACTTATCCGGCTAGACCAGACGAGCAGATATTCCGAGGTTTCTCGCTACTTATCTCAAGTGGTTCAACCGTGGCTTTAGTTGGACAGAGTGGAAGCGGTAAATCTACTGTTGTGAGTCTAATTGAGAGGTTTTATGACCCACAAGCCGGTGAAGTACTCATAGACGGGATTAACTTAAAAGAGTTTCAGCTAAAATGGATCAGAGGAAAGATTGGACTTGTGAGTCAAGAACCGGTTTTGTTTACTGCAAGCATCAAGGACAACATTGCGTACGGCAAAGAAGATGCAACAATGGAACAAATTAAAGCAGCTGCAGAGCTAGCAAACGCATCTAAGTTTGTTGATAAGCTTCCACAGGGTTTAGATACAATGGTTGGAGAACATGGTACTCAGCTTTCAGGTGGACAAAAACAGAGAATAGCTGTGGCTAGAGCGATTTTAAAAGATCCGAGGATCTTACTTTTAGATGAAGCTACAAGTGCGCTTGATGCAGAATCTGAGAGAGTGGTGCAAGAAGCGCTTGATAGAATCATGGTTAACCGGACTACGGTTGTTGTTGCTCATCGGTTAAGCACTGTGAGAAACGCAGATATGATCGCTGTGATTCACCAAGGCAAGATCGTAGAAAAAGGTAATCAACTAAACATTCTTATGCACTCTTTGCATATGTATGCGTGTGTCATTCTGTATAACTTGGTCAATTTGAATGAACAGGTCCTCACACAGAGCTACTAAAGGACCCGGAAGGAGCTTATTCACAGCTGATTCGTCTACAAGAAGAGAAGAAATCCGATGAGAATACAGCGGATGAGCGAAAGATGTCATCAATTGAATCATTCAAACAATCTAGTTTGAGAAAATCATCTCTAGGCCGGTCCCTAAGCAAAGGAGGATCATCCAGAGGAAATAGCAACCGCCATTCTTTTAATATGTTTGGTATACCAGCAGGAATTGACGGAAACGATGCTCAAGATCAAGAAGAGGATACTACACAGCCGAAAACCGTACAAAAGAAAGTCTCAGTCTTTAGAATTGCTGCTCTTAACAAACCAGAGCTTCCAGTGCTTCTACTCGGATCAATATCCGCAGCAGCAAACGGGGTTATTCTTCCTCTTTTTGGCATACTACTCTCAAGCGTAATCAAAGCATTTTTCCAACCACCTAAAAAGCTAAAAGAAGATACGAGCTTCTGGGCCATCATATTCGTGGTTCTTGGTTTCGCATCCATCATAGCATACCCAGCACAAACTTTCTTCTTTGGCATAGCTGGATGTAAACTAGTGCAGAGGATCAGAAGTATGTGTTTTGAGAAAGTGATTCACATGGAAGTTGGATGGTTTGATGAGCCAGAGAATTCGAGTGGAACCTTAGGAGCAAGGCTATCAGCAGATGCAGCCACGATCCGTGGTCTAGTTGGAGATGCTTTGGCTCAGACAGTTCAGAATCTGTCGTCTATATTGGCTGGTTTGATCATTGCTTTTTTGGCTAGTTGGCAATTATCTTTCGTCGTCCTCGCGATGCTCCCGCTTATTGCACTCAATGGATTTCTATACATGAAGTTCATGACAGGTTTCAGCGCAGATGCAAAGGTAAAGTAGTTACTATACGCACACAACTTCAATAGATCTCTGCAGCAATCACTCGATTAAAATACCTGTAATCATTGGCAGAAAATGTACGGGGAAGCAAGCCAGGTGGCGAATGATGCGGTTGGGAGCATAAGAACCGTTGCTTCATTCTGTGCAGAAGACAAAGTGATGAACATGTACACAAAGAAATGTGAAGGTCCTATGAAGACAGGGATTCGTCAAGGCATTGTCAGTGGTATTGGTTTTGGCTTCTCTTTCTTCGTCCTCTTCGCTTCTTACGCTACCAGTTTCTATGTCGGAGCACGGCTTGTCGATGATGGCAAAACAACCTTCGACGCTGTTTTCAGGGTATACCAATAAAAACCATAACATTTACAATGTAGTTTCTAGAAGCGGTTTCTGATGTTTACAATGCAGGTGTTCTTTGCTTTGACAATGGCGGCAATGGCAATTTCTCAATCGAGTTCGTTATCTCCTGATTCCAGCAAAGCCGATGTAGCTGCTGCCTCAATCTTCGCAATTATGGACAGAGAATCGAAGATTGATCCAAGTGTTGAAACTGGAACAGTATTGGACAATGTTAAAGGAGATATTGAGCTTCGACATATTAGTTTCAGATACCCAGCAAGACCAGATGTTCAAATCTTCCAAGATCTTTGTCTAAGTATTCGAGCTGGAAAGGTAAACAATAAAAAAATTGTTTCTTTCAGGAAAACAAGGCAGAAAATCTCATCTTTGTCTTTGGTCTTTTCACATTTCAGACAGTTGCTTTGGTTGGAGAAAGTGGAAGCGGGAAATCAACGGTAATCGCTTTGTTACAGAGGTTTTACGATCCAGATTCAGGTGAGATCACTCTTGATGGCGTAGAGATCAAAAGCTTGCGACTTAAATGGCTGAGACAACAAACAGGACTTGTAAGCCAAGAACCGATCTTATTTAACGACACAATCAGAGCCAACATTGCTTACGGCAAAGGAGGAGAGGCGAGTGAATCCGAAATCGTATCTGCAGCTGAATTATCAAACGCCCATGGATTCATTAGTGGTCTGCAACAGGTAAAAACTCAACCTTTAGGGTTTTAACCAGTTTCCCAAATTCAATTGCTTAGTGCTCTCGGGTCGAGATGAATGTTCTGATTTTGACTTTTAGGGTTACGATACGGTGGTGGGAGAAAGAGGAATCCAATTATCAGGCGGGCAAAAGCAACGAGTAGCCATAGCTAGAGCCATCGTGAAAGATCCAAAGGTATTGCTACTCGACGAAGCGACGAGTGCTCTTGACGCAGAGTCTGAGCGCGTGGTCCAGGATGCTCTTGATCGGGTTATGGTAAACCGGACTACGATTGTGGTTGCTCACCGGTTATCGACGATTAAGAATGCTGACGTAATCGCCGTCGTTAAAAACGGAGTTATCGTTGAAAAAGGAAAGCATGAGACTTTGATTAATATCAATGACGGAGTTTATGCTTCGTTAGTTCAACTTCATCTAACTGCATCTTCTTGAATATTTATCTTTATGCCCCTTTATTTTGTATTGTTGTTAATTATGCCTCTTTATTTTGTAATTTGTCAATTATGCCCAAAAACTCATATGTGATCCTGTGATTAAATTAACAATTCATATTAACGAAAAAATATATACAAAAATGCATAAAATAAAGCAAAAGACTAAATCAAAATATGATATTTAATGAATTCAAAATTTATATACTGCCATAAAACAAAAATCGAAATTAATTTGATAAATATCCAACCATTGATTTACATATTACAACAAAACTTGTTTTCCTTAGCATTTAACTTCGATTTAAACACAAGTACATAACGTACGATAGACTTAGATATATATCAATAATGGTAAGCTCTTGAAATCTTCAGTCTTCTCACAGTAGACAAAAACATCCTACAAAACAAAAACCAAATAAAAACAAATTAAGATTTTTACAACAAAAATCAAATTAAGTAATTTAATTAATTGCAAATGGCATTTAGCCTACTGGTAGATGGTAAATCTATAAGAATCATGTGTCATTGTACATCCTGGGATCGAGTTCTCTTACTTGCATTTGCAAGAACATGGCTAATGAGCCAGCCATTTGTGGTCCAAATGTCGACAAAAAAATAATAATTTAATTAACTTTGAAAAGACAAAGATTAATTAAACAAGAGTACTTACTCCCAAGGAACATCACCAACCATCATCCAATCACCTTCTTTGTCTGCGTAAGTTAACACATGACTCTTCTCACTACACATCTCTTCTTCTTCAGCCCCTGTGTTAAATCATGATTTACTCATTAATCACTAATTAACCAAAACATAATGAAATCTAAGCAATACTTACAGAGAATAGAGGCGTTGAACATGAAATCTAGGGTTCTTATCAAGTCATGATAACCATTAAGTGACATTAGATCAATCTTTCTACCAATTGGAACACCTTCCATGTTCACTTTCACATAAAAGCTTCCTACACTGTTACACTCATTATCTTCTTCTTCATCTACAGCTACTGCTTCTTCTACCGCCGGAGCTTGAACGGAATATCCATAACCATAACCATAACCACCGTTGAAATATTGAGTCCCTGAAGATGTCCCGAAGCTGAGTCCAAGCCTAAGGTCCGTACTTAGGTTACGAGTATTTGAAGAACTACCAAATGGATTGCTTTTGCTGCTACTCTCTATTGATGAAGACGAAGAGCTTTTGCCTCTTCCCATAATTCTTCTTTTTGTTGATGAATGAGTATTTTTAGGTTCAGACAAATGAGTTATGAGCCGCCATGCTTGGTTTTTACGTGTGATGTTTATATAGAAGATAAAATTAGGATTTTTTTTTTTAATTTTATTATATAGTTTTGATTTTATATGGTTTTTTAAAAATTTATATATATAAAAAAGCGACGGTGGAATGATGAGACAGTGTCCGCTAAAGATGTTGTTAGTGTAGCAGACAAAAACACGTGTCAAATTTTGATTCGGTCAAAGTATTGGTTATGATTTTGTGGGTTCCGGTTTCTCTCTAATTAAATTGAGTTTGACTAACATATTATTTACAACAAAAATTTATAAATTAATTATATAAAACGAAAATAAAAATGACGAGTAACGAATAACGATGCTTACGAATATGAATACGATTAAGAGGTGATGAAGCACATTTAAAGAGGATAAGAACAACTTTATCTTATATAGGTCTTGCTCGTTTGGTGATCGACCGTGACAAATAACCAACGACCATGATTAAACAAATAACTTTTTGTTCGTTTAACTGCGACTAGTTATTGAGGGTAAATTAATAATTTTAAATTCTAATCATCGTATATCATTATATAAAACAATGACAAAAATTGTAATCACTGATCGTTGGCGATTGATTATTGCGACCGATCGCTGAACCTGCGACCGATCGCTGAACCAGCGACCATAAAACGAACATGTTTTAGTCGTGGTCGTTGGTTGCAGTGCCAGCAACCAGCAAGCAAACAAAACCATATAAGCATTAGAAATTAAATATATTACCCGGAAAAAAACATATATTTCTTTCAAAAATAAGAAAGAATATATATATATATGTATATAAGAAATATTGGAAAATTACATAGTCCTAAATCATGTTTAATGCATGAGAGATTATTATCGTGACGCGTATTGAGGCACTTGTGGAATTACTTTTAGTAACACCCATTTCCAAAATTTAATTTGTTTTTATATAACCTCGATACACTTAATTACTAACATTTACTTTAAACAAACAAATAATTTTCAAAAAGTATTAAAGTGAATTCTTGCTTAATCATCGGGTAAACACTTCTCTCTTAAGTTATTTAATTAGTTATGTTTAGCTCTGCTTAAATATAACTATGACTATTTAAAACGATGAGGACTCATCATATAAAAGCATGACAAACGTTTAAACCTACAATTGATGATTCGACTCCACGTCATTACTCAACATAAACCAATACAATTTATTTCCTTTAAATTATAATAATCAAATCAGAATCATAGACATGATTATGGAAGTGGAATTTCACAACAGAGTGATCGGAGTTGAACTCTAAATAATTGGTCCAATTTCGTCTTATATTTAGAGAATTTCATAAGACTAAGAAACTTTTTTTTTCATATAATTACTCGTCTCTAAATATCGTAACATATTTTATGGCTCGTAATGTTAGAATTTGATGAACAAACTATCTAAAAAAATAAGTTAGTTAGAAGAGTTAGGAATTATCGAAATCTATCTAAAAAGATTCTCTTAAGTTTATGAGATTTTATATAAATAGAAGTTGAGTTGTGACTTTTATATTAGAGAATACAATTGCCGAGAGTTTTAGTTTTTGTTAAAAAATTTACCAACATTAATAAAGAGAAGAAAATTGTTCTGAAGAATTGTTACATTGTATTCGTATTTGAGTCTTTACACTTCTTACCATAACCTATTTGCCAGCCTCGCCATAACCGGTCTAAATGGACCCGTTTGGAGCAGTCAAACATGGATATGTAATGATGTAAATCATACGTAATATGTTAGCAAGAAGAGGTTTCTAAAATGTGGAAATAATAAGTAAATAGATAGTAGAAAAATTGAAGAAAAGAGGGAGCATGAGTAATGAATGGTTCACCAAAAAGAGAGGACCAAATGAGAGCTCCTTTGTCTATGGAACTTAAGGAGACGTCACAATTCTTAATATTTGTAAGCACGAGATAAAGGAAACACACACACTCACGACACAACCACCAACGACTACATTTCTTGTCATCCCCCACGTGTCACTTTCTATTTCCACGTGACCTTACGGTTTAAAACAACAATTTCGTTGAAAATTCTATGTAATGAAGAATCAAACTTTGTCCTTATGCTATTAACAAACCAGCATGCAACTTGCATAGTTTTTTTTGTCAACGGCAAATTATATTGAACCACAACTTGCCGGCCTAATAATCAAATTCCTACATAATGTAGGTATGGAGACTCGATCTCAAGTTATACAAATACGCTGCCTTAAGTGGACTTACCACCTGTCACTAGGCTATATGCCATTTGCTGCAACTTGCATAGTTTAGTTTGCTTTAGTCGAATGCAAGTTTTTTTTCTTTCTTCAAAAAGTAGATCAAATAAAATCCGATACATAATCAAATTTTCTTAAACAATATCATGTGAAAGTGAAAACAATTTTTGGCTTTTTTGAATAAGATTTTAGTTTATAGAATCAAAATAATATATTGATTGATTTACAAAAATACACTGCACTTTATGGGGTTACGAAATTTCATATTGGAAAAAAAGGATTTAATTGAGTTATAGATAATTTTTGAAGAAGAAAAAGGAAAAGAAAAAAGGTGAAATGTTCCCTAACAACACTACAAATTAGAATTTTCCTCACTTCCTTATTTTTCTTACTGATTCCGCCTCCTCTCTGTCCCCTTTATTTTTTTTTCATTATTCCCTTTCTTTATTTGCAGTTTTTATCCTCTAAATATTTTTTTTGTTAACGGCATTTCTATTAACTTAAAATTACGGATGATGATACATCAATCCAAGTGAAACCTTTGAACAACCGGCTAAGACATCCACCTTATGATTCAAAGAACGCTATATAATCGATATTGAAAAGATATTACCCAGCCTCCGCTGGCCACTCTTCTAAACAATTAAAAATCTGCAGCACCGTCGTACAATTCGTCAATATCTCCACCTCCGTAATTTGTAGCATTAATAGAGATTTCATTATCCATAACACGAGTTCTACCTCCATAATCCTATCAATAATTAACAATATGAATATCAAAATTGAATAATACAAAAATACTTTTAACACGAAAAGTAAAATACGAGAATTCCACAAAAGTATATTGGAAAGATGGAAGTACTTAAAAATTGCGCTAATTTTGAGAACAACACTTTACTGCGTCGTGGTTGCTTGTCAGTCAAAACTTGGGCTTTGAGAATGCATTTGAATGTCTCGTGCCTTCTTTTCTTCTTAGCCTCTCTTCTTGGACTCATCATAGCCTTCTCTCTTTCCTTTTACTTTACTTTATTCTATATTCCATTATTATAATTTTATAATACTAAACCATACTCTATTTTTTAGCTTATCAAAAAAGTCTCGATTTCTATAACACTGTTGATTCTTACTATTTGTATTATCTTCTACAGAAAATTGGAAGTTTTGACAATAAAAATCGACATATAGTGTATATCGATTTAGGATGGGAAAAAGATATGTGAATTCATCTCCCAAATCAATCGAATCCGTAAATTGCATCTAGTATAGTGGTAGGCGATAAGTCCACTTTAAAGCAGTGCATTTGCATAATCTGAGATTGAGTCTCATGCCTACATTACGTAGGAATTTGACTATTGGGCTGGCCAGTTGTGACCTAATATAATCTGCCGTTGACAAAAAAAAAATCAATCGAATCCATAATAGAAATTTAAAATACATTATAATTATTTTTACTTACAATAATATATGTTAACAACATGGAAAATGATCAATTCCACTATGAATTTGTTTGTTTTAGATTATTTATACACAAACTAAAATATCATCATGCATATAATTTCATGACCTAATGATAAATTTAATTTTATCTTATAAAACTATCATAATTATGTCAAAACCTATATATCATTCATGAACTGTTAAAATTTGCTAACATATATGCCATATGGTTGAGATATAATGGCGGAACTAAAAAATTTATATATTGAAGTTATGGTCGGTCTGTAACAAATTATTTTAAGCAACTCTCTAAATTTTTTAAAAATTATGTCCATCAAACCAAATTTTTTATTTTTATAAAATTAAACAAATCAATGATGGTTAAAACTTATATTTGTTATATAAAAACTTGTTAAACTTTCGTCATGAATTTGTTTTGTTATGATCAAACACTTATCTATTATTACTTATATTTAAAACTAATTTTTATAGAGGTTAAGTTTATTGTATATTGGTGTTAATGTGAAAATATTAACAACAATTAGATCAAATATTTAAATTTATGGGTTAATTGACCCCAATAATCCTTATGTATTTCTGTCCATATTAACATAGACTACCACGTCAACAACTTTTTTTTTGCAATCAAATATACGAAAATATTAGACACACGACTTACAAAAATTATCGTGACTTAAAAAAACTAATCAAGTAGAGATCTTCAATGTTTATGATAAATGATTTTATTAAGAATGAAGCTAAATATTTTTTTTTTTATTAACTAGTGTACTACTTTTTAAATCCCGCTTCTACAAATACATGTAAATGGTTTGATCTTTAGTCATTTTTTTTTTGTCAATATTGGGTTACAAATGGCTAGCCCATTAGCCAAGTTCTTGCAAATGCAAGCAGGAGGACTCGATCCCAGAATGTGCAAGTGCACATTCCTTTTGTGGACTTACCACTTGCCACTAGACTAAATGCCACTTGCGATCTTTAGTGATTTAAAGATTTGTAAAGTGACTATACAACTAAATACGTTTATAACTAAATACGTTTATAATAGATAATTAAACGAAGCTCTCTATAAAGTGAAGATACGTGCATGCGTGCGTCAGTGCGGGCATTGAGTCGAGATGTTACGTGCGTGTCTTTTTATAGATACTATTTTTTATTCCATTTTATTAATATCTTAATTATGTTTATATTATGCACGCAATTCACTAATTGTATTATTAGATTTACCAAATCTTAGATATGATTTTTAGTTTCTTATAAAGCAGATACTCTGGGTACTGTGACAATTTGTCCCTGTGGAATCTTTATATGACGTAATTTTTTTTCTTTTCAGTGAATAAACATTATCGGAATAAATAATTGAAATATTAAAATTGGAAAACGACATGATGTTTCGAAATGCTTAGCCTAAACAACCGAGCGTGCAGTGAAAGGCCGTACAAAAGAAGTTGGGCCTTAAACACATACTAAACGACATAGCAATGTTAACTAAACGACATCACTTTATTTACTAAGCATAGAGTAAAGCCTCTGATTCGGAGAGAGTCTTTCCTTCACTTCTTCTCACAGACCTCTTTCTCCTTGCGAGAGATTTATCACGGCGCCTCTTCCACCGTGCCGGACGACGAACTCTCCCCTCCGACTTCCTCCTCCTTCGGTTTCTTTCCTCTCTACTCGTCGTTTCTTCTCACTCTTACCTCACATAGTCTATTCTGATTTTCCCTTTATTCTTCAATCTGTATCCCGCACGAACCCTAACTACGCATTTCCTCGTCCTCGCTGCCTGAGATCACTCCTTCCCTCCAGAAGGAACCGTAAGAGGTTAGTTGTGTTATGATGGATGATGAAGTGCTCGATTTTGATATTGGTGTAGGAGTTAGTAGTGGTGGAGATGTTGATGATGACGCTATTGATATTGAGAATCATGCTATTGACGAGGATGATATGCTCGAAAGTCCAATTATGCTTTCTGGTAATGGTATCTCTATTGAAACTTGTGGAAATTACTTCCCCGACCTGGATCTTGAGCCTTATGATGGTCTTGAATTTGAGTCCGAAGAAGCTGCCAAAGCTTTCTACAACTCTTATGCGCGTCGCATTGGATTTAGTACCCGTGTGAGCTCCTCCAGACGTTCCCGCAGAGATGGTGCTATCATCCAGAGGCAATTTGTTTGTGCCAAAGAAGGTTTCAGGAATATGAACGAAAAGCGCACCAAGGACAGAGAGATCAAGCGTCCCAGGACCATCACTAGAGTTGGATGCAAAGCCTCTCTTTCCGTTAAGATGCAGGATTCAGGTAAATGGCTTGTTTCTGGGTTTGTCAAAGAGCATAACCATGAGCTTGTCCCTCCCGACCAAGTTCACTGTCTGCGTTCACATAGGCAAATCTCTGGTCCAGCTAAGACCTTGATAGACACATTGCAAGCTGCTGGAATGGGTCCCCGGAGGATTATGTCTGCCCTCATTAAAGAGTATGGTGGCATCAGCAAAGTTGGCTTCACTGAAGTGGACTGTAGGAATTATATGAGGAACAATCGCCAGAAGAGCATACAAGGAGAGATTCAACTTCTTCTTGACTACTTGAGGCAGATGAATGCGGACAACCCAAACTTCTTTTATGCTATTCAGGAAAGTGAAGATCAGTCTGTTGGTAATGTCTTCTGGGCTGATCCTAAAGCTATAATCGATTTTACCTACTTTGGGGATACTGTCACGTTTGATACAACCTACAGGTCCAACAGGTACCGTTTGCCTTTCGCACCCTTCACTGGTGTAAATCACCATGGACAACCCGTTCTTTTTGGCTGTGCCTTTATCATCAATGAAACTGAGGCTTCGTTTGTCTGGCTTTTCAATACCTGGCTAGCAGCCATGTCCTCCCATCCTCCTGCCTCGATCACCACTGATCATGATGCGGTTATACGTGCAGCCATCATGCAGGTTTTTCCAGACGCCCGCCATCGCTTTTGCAAATGGCATATTTTCAAAAAATGTCAGGAAAAGTTGTCCCATGTATTCTTCAAGCATCCATCTTTTGAGTCAGATTTCCACAAATGTGTCAATCTGATAGACTCGGTTGATGATTTCGAGTCATGCTGGTTTTCACTTCTTGACAAGTATGAGCTAAGAGATCATGAGTGGTTACAAGCAATGTATTCCGATCGTCGGCAGTGGGTACCAGTATATCTCCGTGATACATTTTTCGCCGAAATGTCCTTAACTCAGCGTAGTGACAGTATAAATTCGTATTTTGATGGTTATATCAACGCTTCAACCAATCTAAGCCAATTCTTCAAGCTGTACGAAAAAGCTTTGGAGAGTCGTCTTGAGAAAGAAGTTAAAGCAGATTATGATACAATGAACTCGCCTCCTGTTCTGAAGACTCCATCTCCAATGGAGAAGCAGGCGTCTGAACTTTACACAAAGAAGTTATTTATTAGATTTCAGGAAGAACTAGTTGGAACTCTGACTTTCATGGCATCCAGAGCTGACGAGGATGGGGATCTTGTTACCTACGAGGTTGCGAAATATGGAGAGGCTCACAAGGCTTACTTCGTGAAGTTCAATGTTTTAGAGATGAGAGCAAAGTGCAGTTGCCAGATGTTTGATTTCTCTGGCATCATTTGCAGACATATATTGGCAGTCTTCAGGGTCACCAATCTCCTTACACTCCCTCCTTTCTACATACTGAAAAGATGGACCAGAAATGCCAAAAGCAGCGCTATATTTGACGATTATGGTTTGCATGCGTGTGCTAATTACCTTGAGTCTCATACCGTACGATACAACACCTTACGACACAAAGCTTCTAATTTTGTGCAAGAAGCGGGTAAATCTCTGTATACTTGTCAGGTCGCAGTTGCTGCTCTGCAAGAAGCTGCCAAGACTGTGTCCCTAGCAATGAAAAAGGAAGTTAGAAGAATTATGGCAAATGGGTTTTTGAAAGAGAGTTCTGTAACTGAAGAAAAACAGATTTGCAATGAAGATTGTCAGGAAGAAGTGGTGGCGCAACCCGAGCCCGAGGTGAGGATCAATTTTTGTGGCTTTGAGGATACCGTATGCTAATGCTCTGTTGGGGATGATTAATACCGTATGCTAGTGCTTGTGGTTTATATAGCAATCTTGAGCTTTAAAGAGTGTGGTCTTGATTTTGTCGTTGTGTCCTCAATTTTTGCTATGTTCTTCTAGTGCTGACCATTTTGCTCCACTTTTGCAGGACGAATTGGACAAGAAGATTAATCAGCTTAGAAACGAGCTGGAATTAGCAAACAGGAAATGTGAAGCTTACAGGACTAACCTACTTTCAGTGTTGAAGGAAATGGAAGATCAAAAGTTACAAGTGTCCATCAAAGTGAAGAACATCAAAATAAGCTTGAAGGATAATCTGTGAAACAAGCAACAAGTTCCAACTGCCAATTCTCATCTGTTAATAATGTTGGTCTTCCATTCATGTACAATATATCTTAGGGTTTTTGAAAGAGGGAGACAATTTTCAGGACATTCCTGTTACAGTAGTTAGCTTTTGCAATATAGTTTGAATCACTTCCTGGATGAGTAAGAACATTAAATGTTTGCAATACCAACCACATTACGCTAGTTGAATTGTGATGTTAAACCGGACACATCTTATCGGTTATCTAACATTTTATTAACTTAACCGGTCAATTTTAACAGAAACCCGCATGTAACTACGTTTGCGGCTATTGTTAAATTTTAATGAGGCTGCATCATAGCGCCAAAATATTGAAAAGAATAGGCAGATTATGACACGTGTAATCACCACAATCTGACGGTAACGATGTATTGTAATTTCTAAGAAATTACAGGGTCAAAATCGTCAAATCCTTCTGCGTCGTAGATACGCAATTTAGCGACAGTGTTTGTTATATCGAAATTTCAGTTTTCCCGCCTCTTTCACTCCCTCTCTTCTCTTTTTCTCTCTCAGAAATTTCGAATTTCTGCTTTATCTCTCATTTTCCTCCGATCATATTTTCGGTTCATTTTCCGGCGATTGTTTCTTTTTTCCCCTTTCTCTGTGATCACTTGGTCGACAGCCGAATTAGGAGTAGGAGACTTCAACCGCGAGAAGTAAGAAGTAATATCTTTGATTCACTCTATGATTCAATCGGACTTGGTGAAACTTTGTTGCGATCTATGCCCTCTTTCGATTATATGTAGATTTCGTCCCGATTTCCAGTTTTAGAATTGTCTTACAAAATCGGAATATGTTGGTGTAAATTTGTTTGCTGATATTTGGGATTGCTATGATTAGGGTTTACGAATCTGGGATTATTTCTCTGGAGTGTCTTCATTTTTTGTATGTTCGATGTTTACAGCTTGAATATACTTGTTTATGTAGCCATCGTTTCAATTTGACACCGATAATTTGTTTCTTCTCTTGTTTACGTCAAACTATCCAGATCTAGCACCCTCTTGCTTTGGGTATTTGAATTGCCAGTGTTTGGATCTTGTTGTTATTTCTTCTTTTCAAATTGGAATTACGGATCGGAGTGTTATATTGTTTCTCATCCAGTATGCTCAATGTAGTTTGTACTGCTTTAGCTATCTAACTAAGATAGCAAGTTTGTGTTACTATCACGGGAAAACCTGTAGTCCTTCAGAAGTTATTGTGATCTATGTATGAGTGGCTAAGTGTTGGTCTATTTGTACTTTTTTCCCAGTAAAATGGTTAACCTTCTGGTGATAATTTTCAGAAAAAGATGAGCGATTATAGAAGCTACGGTAGTAAATATCAGCCATCAAGTCAATCTAGAAAGATCTCCATAGGAGTTACGGCTGAATCACAAACGAGGAGAAATCCTGTGCCAGATAAGGGTGATACAGATGTTTTTGCTAGAGTAGAAAAGTCAAAATCAGCCACAGTAACTGATTTACAAGCGCGTAAGAAAGATATAGGTAATTCAGCTGGCAAGCAGAGGTTTTCAGCTCAGGCCGTAGAACATGTGACATCACCTTGGAGGTCTCCGAGATCCTCATCGAAAAATGGGGACTCTGGAAAATGTTCTTTGTAAGCAAACGTCTTGTTCGTCTGGTAGAAAAGGATCAAACAAGGGGCTTAATGGAGCACATCAGGCAGCAGCTTGCTACTCATTTCAAAAGTTTCCCATCTCGAGTCCGCAACACAGTCATGGTGAGCTGAACGGAGGAAGGCACGATGAAGGGATGAATAGGAGTCCAGAGAGGATGAAAGAACCGCCATCTGCAGTCTTGCAGCCAACGGTTGTGTCACAGAGAGAGGGGACTGATAAACCTGAGAAAGTGAGAATGAGAAGAATGGAGGTACTGATGTTTTGAGATCAAAACTGTGTGAAATATTGGGAAAAGCTTCACCAGCAAATAATCAAGATGTGAATTCCGAAACCCCAGAAGTTGTGAAGAACAACTTCAAGTTAAGTCAAGAAAAGGTTCAAATAATGATCCTCTTATTAAGCCTAGACACAATTCGGAATCTATTGAAACTGATTCTGAAGACCCCGACAATGCAACCAGAAGGCCAGTAACTAGATCCTTGTTGTAGAGGAAGGTACGAGCCAAAGGTGTCCATAAGAGAACCAAAGCTGGTGCCAGCTTAGCTCGCAAAGGCGCAGAACATGTAAATAATATATTTTCTTTTGAAGAAGGTTTGCGTGGGAAAGCTAACACTGCTAAGGTTGCCAGTGATATGCCGAAGAAGCAAAGAGGTAGAAGAAAAAACACCGTTGTACAGTGCCGTAAGGCTCATTCTCGGAAAAAGGATGAAGCTGATGGGGTTCAGAAGGAGACGAGAAAGCGCAATACTCCACCACGTTCGGAGAGCATGGGAACTAGCAAAAGATCTTCATTTTCAGACAAAAAGAAAAGTTCCCATGAGCCTCATCAACAGAGCAAAGCCTGGAAACAGAAACCAGATATTAGCAGAAGGGATGAAGATGCTCATCCATTGCCGGAAGCTGCAACAGCAGCTACGCCAGAGATGTTTCAGGGATTAAATAAAAATGACGATAAACAAGAAAGGCCGAGTCATGTTTCCATGGAAAAGTCTGTTGAGCCAGACAACGAATTCCAGAGTCCAACGTTGGGATATAAAGCACCAATCTCAAGTCCTTCTCAATGTTTTTTCTCCCCAAGCATCTCCTTTGCAACCTAGGAATATTAGTCCTACTTTAGATGAGACGGAAACACCAACTTTTAGCTTTGGTACTAAGAAAATCCCTCAAGGGTCTCCTACAGGCTAAGCGTCAGACACAGAAAGGAGATTGCCTGTAATCTTCATTAATCGCAAGCTGCATTATCTAGACTTCAGAACCACTTTATACGTTCTTCTTTGACCTTTGTCTTTCCTTATGTATTTTCAGGATTTCTTGGAGAGAAAAAGAGATTATTCTCTCATCAGACGACAAGAGAGACTCAGATGGTTTGGAAGATTTATCAATGTTGGGACATTACAACAGTATGCTTCTTATTTTTTCTTTCCCTATGCCATATAGAAGCTGGAGGATCTTATTTTCTTCTTAACAGAATCCACGTTTTGCTTATTTTATTGATCTTCTGATTTAGCTCCCGAAGAAAAAGAAACTGCCAATTGGAGTAATGAGAAATCTAAGTAAGGCTCTAGCTCAGCTAAACGAAAGTCTAACCTTAAGGGCACTGGACGTGTCGTGTTAAGTCCTCCCTCGTCTTTGTCCAAAGGTATAATGCTCAATTATAAGTCATTGTTGTGATTTTTTATACTCCACCCGCATTTAATTACGTTCTTGAGATTGAGCAGGGATCTATAAAACTGATTCCTTCCAGCACTGTTCAGAGATCGACGAAGATGAAGGCTTGGGAAGGTCTTGTCTAGATATAACTAATATTACATTTCTATCTTAAACCTTCGTTCCTGTCTCTAAGTTTATTAATTGCCATGTCTCAGGGCTGTTGCATTGTTCAGCTTGGCTCTTCAAAACTTTGAGAAAAAACTAAAATCTTCAGCTGCAAAGAAGTCATTAGAAATTTTAACATCAGTCTCCGAGGAGATACATCAAGAGTTGGAGAATGTCAAGTCTCATATCGTATCAGAAGCGTATGTTTCTGTAACTGATTCTGCATTTCTCCTTTCTAATATTTCAATCAATGAGCTTGCTAATTACGGCACAGGGCAAAAAAGAGTAACATAGCCAAAACTAAGAGAAAGCATGCCGAAACAACATTACAAGGTACAGCAACACATCATTTAGAGTTTAGACACACACAATTCACCTATCTGTTCTAAACTCTGATCTACTGTGTTCACTGATCATATCTGATGGTATTACAGAGCAACAAGAGAAAATGAGAATGATCCATGAAAAAATTTAAGGACGATTTTAGCCATCATCTTGAAGATTTCAAGAGTACTATTGAAGGGCTTGAAGCAGACCATTCAGAGTTGAAAGGAAGCATAAAAAAAGCAAAGTATGTTCACTTTTTCAACTCTTGCTTTCCAATTCAAAGAATCCTAACATTAGAACTACTCCGAGACATGAATCGTATTCGATATACAACAGAATGATTACTACAAGTGTTGCTTAAACTCATTTATGAGGTTGTCTCTCGTTGACAGGAACATCACACCAAAAACTCATAGCGCATTTTGAAGGAGACATCGAGACAAAACTGGACAATGCAACCAAAAGAATCGATTCTGCGAACAAGGCAAGTAGTCTTATTTTAATCCTAAGAATCAAAACTCAGAAATGTTGAATCATCATTTCAAAACATGTTATATATTGATGTCTATGTTTCACAGTCTGCGAGAGGAAAGATGCACAGCAGCTAAAGATGATAGTCGCAGAATGTATGAAGGATGTTGATGCTGCGTTAGGCTGACCTGAGAGTCTGAGTCTCACACAATCAAATCACACGTAAGTCGTTTATTCTCCATTTCAAAAAAGAAGTTTATAATTAGACAATACTTTAAAGTGGTCTCACGAGTTCAAGCGGATTAAGATTTAAATGCTTTCATTCGGTTTATAGAGTAGTAGTCTCCTAATCACAGACTACAAACAACTTATTACCATAAGAGCCTTTTTCTCTATATCAATTGTGATGTTTTTTAATTTTTTTATCAAACTAACTTTTGTCGTCTCGTCTCATGGAGAAGACGACAAAAGTAAGAGTTGTTAGAAGAGAGTGACATTATGGGTCCCATTGGGCCCATCATTTGTAAAATGAGTCCAAAGGTTCTTTCCACTCACGTGGGCCTTTTGTCTCTTTTTTTAACTGTGAACTTATGTATTAGTTTGATTCCAAACTAATATATAAAATTATCTGAATATAGTGAAATTTTGAATGCCAAATTAATATTTTCCAAACCAAACCTAAATTATGTGAAATTGAATAATGTAGCAAATGGCTGGTAGTCTAGTGGCAAATGATAAGTCCACATAAAACAATTCATTTGCACAATCAGGAATCGAGTCTCCCCATCTGCATTATGTAGGAATTTGGCTATTAGGCCGGTCAATTGTAGCCTAATATAATTTATCGTTGACAAAAAAAAAAATATTAATCAATATTCATAAATGATAATAATTATTTTAATTAAAAATATACTTTTATTTATTATTTTTTATGTTTTGTTATTAAAATTTAATAAAAATCTAATTTAGTTATAAGTGTAATTTATTTTATAAAAATTTAAAATTCTGAATCTAAAACCGAACCGAATCTATATTATTTATCATTTGGATATATTTTTTAGTTATAAATTTACCGAACCGTTCGGCTGAAGGATCGGACCCTTGACCCTTGGCCCTTGGGTTACAGTTGGGACGATTATCAAAAACTAAATATAATTAGATATTATTGTTTTATCATTACAATAGTACGATGATATCTCAACCATATCCACTATGACTCGATCATTACACTTTTCTCCTTTCTTACTGGTCTCTGCTTTTTAAATTTTAGTTTTTTTTTTTTTTTTTTTTTGTCAACTAGCCTACTGACTTTTAAATCCCCTCCTGCTATTAGGGGGTTCGATCCCTGATGTCTTGAAGATTTGTAAAGTGACTACACCACTGGGCCACCTGTTCTCGACTTTTAGTTTTAGATTTTTAGTTTTAGCTTAAAATTTTTGATTTTGAGACACATTTTAGTTTCTAAAAAACTTTAAAAACTAGTTTTTAATTTTTGATGAAAGTATTGTTGATTACCCAAAAACTGATTTTTTCTATTTTTAAAGAAAATCTAAAAACCAAAAACTTGAATGTTGAATTATAGTAAAAAACAAATTTTCAAAAACTAGTTTCTTAAATACTTGAATTTTCAAAAAAGTCTAGATCTCTACGGATTGCAAGACGGTGATGTGAATTCTGGAACGTCCGGAGGCATGGCCAGCGTTCTTACCATATCAGGAGGAGTATCAACGACTTCAATTATCTTTTTCCCTATGTCAACTATCGGTAATTCCCAGAGTTTTGAATCACAAAGCAGATGCTTTGGCCAAGATGGCGAAAGTATCTGTCAGAGCGGGGAGGATCTAGTCTATTTTGTTTTGTATAACCATTTATGTATTTATTCATGTCATGTCGTTGAAAAAAAAAAATGACTTGAAAAAGAATTTATAAGAAACGAAAACTAAAAACTCTTTAAAAACTATTAACCATTCAACACTTATACTTAATGATAATTGAGAACACCCAAACTTAAACACTCTCACTCCACATGTTTCAATCAATGGAGTTTCTGACAACAACCAGTCTTTTGACACTTGTTCTTCTGCTCGTTGTTGTCCTAAAGATTTGGGAATGTTGTTGGATCCTTGTTTTGCGACCATTGTTGTTGTCCAGACGGTTCAGAAAACAAGGAATCTTCGGTCCTAAATACAGACTATTGTACGGAAACATCCAGGATATTAAGAAGATGAAGATAGAAGCTAATCTTTCAGTCCTTGATCCCAACACCAATGAAATTTTTCATCGAGTTTATCCTCATTTTCACCAATGGATGTCTCAATACGGTGCCGTTTCTTACTTCTTCTACTCGACATTATTTCAGTAGAATATATAAGCTAACTGTTGTTGTAATACTACAGGAGAAACGTTTTTATACTGGAATGGAACAGAGCCAACGTTATGCATCTCAGATCCTGAACTAGCTAAACAGATCTTGTTGAGCAAGTTAGGTTTCTCGGCTATACCAAAGAGAAGACATGAGGTCCTCATATACTTCGGTAAAGGACTTCCCTTCACTGAAGGTGTTGATTGGGTTCGTCATAGAAGAATTTTAAACCCTGCATTTTCCACTGATCGTATCAAGGTCATGGCGAAATCTATGGTGGATTGCACATTGAGGATGTTTGAAGAGTGGGGAAAAAAGAGTAAAGATGAAGAAACAGAGCAAAATGTGATGAAGATGGAGATGTGCAAAGAGTTTGATCGATTAGCTTCTGATGTGATAGCAACAACTGCGTTTGGAAGCAGTTATGTACAAGGAATTGAAATCTTTAGAGCACAAATAGAGCTTCAAAAAGCTTGTGTTACTTCTGCAATCAAAGTGTTTATCCCTGGAACACAGTAAGTATAACTACTCTCCTAGTTTCACTTAATTCAGTCTGATCAGATTCTGGAATTTTGTTTCTTTCTTGTTTCCCAAGGTACCTTCCTACACCTTCGAATCTTCAAATATGGAAGCTCGATAGGAAAGTAAAGAACATGATCAAAAGAATCATAGATACGAGGCTAAAATCCAGTAATTACGGAGATGATCTTCTAGGAATCATGTTAAACTCTGCAACATCTGAAGATTCTGAGAAAAAGATGAGCATAGATGAGATCATAGAAGAATGCAAGACTTTCTTCATCTCAGGTCATGGAACTACTTCGATTCTATTGACATGGACTACAATGTTGCTTAGCTTACACCAAGACTGGCAAGAGAAACTCAGAGAAGAGGTTTTTAAGGAATGCAGTAAAGACAAGATCCCAGATTCAGACACCTTCTCTAAACTCAAACTGGTAATGTGTTCAATTCTTTTATTGCAGATTGAAGAAGAAGATCATTATTCATTAACATGTTATATATATCTTGCAGATGAACATGGTCTTATTGGAGTCGCTTCGTTTATACGGACCTGTGATTAAACTCTTTCGAGAGGCAACACAAGATATTAAGGTAGGAGACGTTGAGATCCCTAAAGGCACCAACATATTCTTGTCGCTTTTGAAGATTCACAGCAACAAAACCGTTTGGGGAGAAAACGCTGACAAATTCAACCCGTTGCGATTTGCAAACGGCGTTTCTCAGGCTGGTAATCACCCAAACGCTCTTCTCGCGTTCTCAATTGGACCAAGAGCTTGCATTGGTCAAAACTTTTCCATTATTGAAGCTAAGACTGTCTTCATTATGATTCTTCAACGGTTTAAGCTAAGCCTCTCTGACGACTATAAACATGCACCTCTGGATCACCTCAGTCTCAAACCACAGTTCGGCTTACCCATAATATTTCAGCCTATTTAAAACTTTAAGAAATATATTATCTTATAAAAAATAAATTAGATACTTATATGTATATATGTCTTGCTCTTGGGTTTGATTCTCGCTCAAAACTTGTAGTACTCTTTAATCGATATATATTTGTTTAGATGATGCCCAATTTTTACCACTAGTATTATATAAGAGATCTTTAATATTTATTTTTGGTCAATATTGGACTACAACTGGTCGGTCAAATAGTTAAGTTCCTACATAATGTAGGCAGCAAGACTCGATCTCTGGTTCTGCAAATGTGTTTACTTTTAGTGAACTTACCATCTGTCATTGGATTAAAAATCATCTGCGATCTTTAATAGTTCTAGATGTAAATTTTTAATATAATATGTAATTGCTTAATAAGTTCCCAATATTACCTTAATAGTTATGTCTTAACAAATTCTCTTACGATACAAATTTTCATCCACATTTTAAATGTGAATACGAACAATACCGAAGGATAAGAGATGTAACCAAATAAAATTTCTAAGTTAAGATTTATATATTTTTAATAATCTAGAGACTTCACACGTACGTTTCTTTTACGTTTTTTTTCTAATTTTATTTATATTACGTGACGATATATAACATAGACAAATGTAGAATTGACATTGACATCGTACCAAATATTAACAGAAATAATTAATGTAGACTCTATCTCTTAGGTTATTATTTAAAGAAGTCAAAATTTACATGTAATTTATAATTTAGCAAATGACAGAAATAAAAATGTCTTTTTCTTACATGTAATTTTTTTATAACGAATAACAGAAAAAAATGTACACGTAATTTCTAATTACTTTTTGTTAAACGACATAACATTAGGATAAATCGGTTGAACAACTTAAAATTTAAGGTTTTATTAAAAATCAATTACAAATACATTGTTTTTTTTTTGTCAACGGCAGATTATATTGGGCCACAACTGGTCGGCTCAATAGCCAAATTCCTACATAATGTAGGCAGCGGGACTCGATCCCGGATATGCAAATGCGCTGCCTTAAGTGGACTTACCGTCTGCCACTAAGGTAGATGCTATTTGCATACATTGTTTAATTTGGAATTATAATACTTGAATGTTTTTTTTTGTCAACGCCAGATTATATTGGGCTACAATTGGCTGACCTAATAGTCAAATTCCTACATAATGTAGGTAAAATGATTTGACCCCGAATTATACAAATGTGTAAGTAAACTTATTGTCCGTCACTAAGCTATATGTCATTTGCTAATATTTGATATTTAGGTCAACCATTTTTAATCTCACACTTCTATTTGAGAGATTTACCGCTATGTTTTTCGATTTTGGTGAATTTAGTGTTTAATTGATATTTTTTATAGAAATATATTTTAATTTTATGTAGGTGTGAATGTCAAATCAAATGAAGTATTGCAAAATTCGGTATCTGTTTAATCATACTAATTAAATATCCCAATTTGAGACAGGAAAATATATTTTTCTGAGGAAATAAATATCAGAGATGATTTGTCCACTTTTCATATAAGAATAATAATAAAAAAATATAAAAAAAAGCATGAATGGGATAAATAGAAGTTGTCTTCTCAAAGTAAACTACAGAAGACGACAAAAGTAGGAGTAGTTAGAAATCAAAGGGGTTGATGAATCACGCGACATCACGTGAAGTGCACGTGAATTGTGGGCCTAAAAGAAAATAATGGGCCCTATTTAAAAAAGAAATGGGCCCATCAATTGTAGAATGAGTCCATCCAAACATGTCTTTATGGCGTGAAGGTTCTTTCCACTCACGTGGGCCTTTTCTCTCTACTCATTGCTGTTAAATTTCCCATAATACTATTTCTTTTGTTAATAAACTTATTTTCATTTCTAAAATATTTTAAAGAATCTTTACTATTTGTGAAACGGTGTTGCTTATTTTCCAGAGACTAGAGGAGTTGTCAGCATTTGCACTTTACCAAAAGGAGTTTCTCAAGCTCAGAGATTTTTTCGTCAACTGCTCTTGCTCAATATAGTCATATGTTTGTGAAGGGATAAGTTAATAGGTACGTAGTGGGTGTGTATAATCTTATCATTGACAAAAAAATATTTTATGGATTTAACTATCATATTGAATAGTACAGTCTATAATACTCTCAAATGATTAAAAATAAATATATATTTTTGTTTTATATATCAGTAGAATAAATCTGCAAACACTTTAAAATATCAAACCGTCTACCATTTAATCACAAAATATTTGTCAATTTTTATATAATTTAATATAAATCATTTAACTGTCTTGCCAAAAATTTATTGTAACAGTAATATGATAATATATGAACATATAAAAAAGCCTAAACCTTTTTATAATACCATAATTTTTTTTTCTGTCAACAGAATCTTATATAAGGTGCTGGTGCACAATAGTTTGAGTACACTCAACTATAACCCGTCTCGCGAACAAACCTCGCAAAAGCATCAACTCTATAGTTGAGAATGCATAGAATAGTAGAAAGCAAAAAGAAAGAAAATGAAGAGCGAAGTCGTGAAAAATCTTCTTGATAACTTACCATCTATATTTCTAACTGATCCAAAGTAATTTAATTATCGACAATTTAAATCTAAAATTTTGGTATTATCGATATATCTCCAACATATCGAAAATAATAACCACATAATCATCATAGTTGTATTAGAGAATATTATCACATATCAAAAACTAAAAATAATTATTTCTAAAAGATATAGAATATAGCTTTTTCTATTCATGGCTAATTAGTTTTGAGTTGAAAACTTATATTTTAATAAATTATTTAATAGTATATATTTACTTTGTGCTACGTTTTTTTTTGTTTTGTCGTTACATGATTATTAGCATTATTGTTGGAGAATCATGAGAAGAAATTTGTGGTCCATCATTATATATATCATGAAAGACTTCAATAAATTGCAATACAAAGAAGCTATATACCGATAAATGTTTTTTTTTTTTTTTGTTTCTCTCGAGTTGTAATAGAAAAGCTAATACAACAAAATTACATCTGACTGTGTTGTTATTTTTTTGTAGTTATCGTTTATTCCAAATATCAAAAATTATTCCGAAATTATTAATATATTCTCACATGGTGAATTTGACTATTAAATATTATCTTAAATTGTGAAGCACAGGAAAAGGGAATGGTGGAGAAAAGAAGTGGGTGATAATAAGATAGTGTGTCTCTCTTAAATGACTCTTTCTTTGTCTTTCACTATCGTCCATACATAATACTTACCACTTCCACACACTTTTGCATCTCCTAATTACGTGTGCATTTTTTTTTGTTAACACCAAATTATATTGGACCACAACGGGCTGACTTAATAGTCAAATTTCTACATAATGTAGGGAGACTCGATCCCTGATTGTGCAAATGAGTTATCTTATGTAGACTTACCATCTGCCACTAGGCTAACAACCATTTGCAAATTCATAAATTGTGTTTTTTTTTTCATTTTTTCCCGAAATTTAATTTTATGTGATCGTGGCTTCTTTTTTCTTGTCCACATCAAATTATATTGGGGTACAACTGGTCAGCTCAGTAGCTCAATCTCATCTAAAAGTTTAAATAATTTAATTATAAATTGAATTTTTGTTTACTATTGACGGATAAAAAAAATTTACATTTCAGAAGAAAATTGTATTGGTGGTTTAAGCCATAGATTAATTACAAGTGGCATTTAGCCTAGTGGCAGGTGGTAAGTTCACAAGAGGCATGCGCACTTGCACATCATGAAATCGAGTCCCACCGCTTACATTTGCAAGAACTTAGCTAATAAGCTGGCCATTTGTGCCCTAATGTTGACAAAAAAACCATAGATTAATTACCCTAAATACAAGTTACTAATTATTTTTATCTAACTAGAAGTCTAGTCTAGACTATGACTAGTTCTCAGCAAACTGGATTAAATTCTGTTCAAACTTCTCTTTGATTAAAAAAACTACCAAATAAAAACTGAACAAAAAGATAAATAGGAAACTCTAAAGTACAGATTGACAGAATCAGCATCTAAGAATATAAATAGAAATAAGCACCTCTTCATAAAATCCAATAAAGAAGAAGACCAAACTGTGAAGTCCAAATCTCACTTATTCTACAATTAACACCAAATAAGTAAAAAACTCAAGCTTTATTCAGTATACTTCAATGGAAAAAAAGCCCTTTGAATCATCATCATCTCAACCAAACAAGAATTCTCCACCATCAAGCTTCAGACCAAAGTAAGTTCCTTGATTTCAGAGATTCTTGTTCGATAAACATATCACTGATTTTATACGTACAGGAGTAATTTTTGTTTATACAAGATCACTGTTTATATGTCGCAGATTAAACGATCAGGATTATTTGGAACTAGTTTGTGAAAATGGACAGATACTTGCTAAGACTCGAAGACCTAAGAACAGTGGTTCTTTTCAGAATCAACGTACACAATCTCTTTTAGATTTATATGAGACTGAGTATGATGAGAATTTCAAGAACAATATTAGGAGTTTTGGAGATACACAAGTTGTTCCTGTGAATAAGTCTCAACAACAACAAGATCAACAAACCAATAAACGTGTTATATCATCAACATTGATTGATGATTCTGCAAAAAATGCTCCTCCTGATGAACAATCTGCAGCTGTTGGAAGATCAACTGAATTGTACTTTGCTTCTTCTTCGATGTTTTCTCAAGAAACTTCTACAGATCTAAGTTGTTGTTCTTTAAAAAGGAAGTATGAAGACATTGAAGAAGAAGAATCAACATATTTAAGTAATGTAAGATACTTTTTTCATTAGATTCTTGTCTTAATTCTTTCAGATGTGGATCATAAAAAGTTTTGTTTGTTTGCAGAATTCGGATGATGAATCAGATGATGCAAAGACACAAGTTCTTACAAGAGCACGAGAGATAATGACTAAGAGAAAACGAAGCACAGAACTCTCAAGATTATCTGAAAGAGTGAGTTTATATAAACACACTCAGAGCTCACTAAGTTTCATCTTTGCAGGAAAAAATTGTATTGATCTCTAATTTTTAAATTAGCAGAAGAGAAGAGATCACATCAACAAGAAAATGCGTGCTTTGCAGGATTTATTACCTAATTGTTACAAGGTTTGTGATTAACTTGTATAAACCAGATTAGATTGTGTTGTGATCTCTGAATATGTTTGATTGTTTATAGGAAGATAGAGCATCATTGTTAGATGAAGCTATTAAGTATATGAAGACCCTTCAACTTCAAGTTCAGGTATTCAAATTCATATATACATCAATTCAATAACAGTTCTTGAGTTGTTATTACATCTACTAATAATTGATTTGCAGATGATGAGTATGGGAAATGGATTAATAAGACCACCTACAATGTTGCCATTAATGAGTCATTACTCTCCAAGTCTGCATATGAATGGAGCAGTATCAGCAATGCCTCAATTTCTGCATATGAATGTTCATGGAATTGGATTTCAAGCGACTAACAATGCATCATCACCACAAATGCTGAGTTTTCTTAATCATTCAACAGGACTAAACCCTAACTCTCCAATGTTTTATCCAATGGAACATAGCTCTCAGCAATTCGTTGTGCCTTCCTGTGTTCCTCAGACTCAGGCTACTACTTCTTTTACTCAATTCCCAAAGTCTGCTTCGACTTCAAACTTGGAAGATTCAATGCAGTTTAGAGGAAGCAATGGTTACTATCGATAGTTAAACTAAAAGATTTGTAGATAACTGATCTCTTTAACTAACTGACTTGGAAACAACCTGATCATTCCAAGTATCATCTACTTTATATCGTTGTTTTTCCTTTCTTCTTCTGCAAGTTAACACTGTGTATTGCCAAATAAAACCCTAAAACCAACTAAAGCTCTGATTCGAAGTTGACTTCTTGTGCCTTTTCAAGCCAAACCATGGACTTTGAATCACCTTTTGCCAAGTTGTGAGACACCCTGTTCGTTTGTTGGTCTCTGGCAACCGCGACCAACGACCGCAACCAAATAAATATTTTTTTATTCGTTTGACAGTCGCTGCAACCAGTAGCCGCAGATCATTAAATAAAACATCGATCGAAAATTGTAATCGCTGGCGACTGGTCGCTGCGATCGATCACTAACTAGTAGCAGTCGCCAGCGACCACATGTTTTAAATCCTCAATAGAAAAAATACTAGATTGGGCTTTATGGGCTTTTATACTGGACTAATATGCTTAATTGGGCTTTACAAGATTAAATGAAACCAGGCCTCGATACCCAAAAAAAGAGTAGATAGTTATGTCTTTAATAACATATTATTATGTTACAGTCATGAAATTTCTTCAAAACTTTAAATGTGAATACAAACAACACAGAAGGATAAGAGATTTAACAAAACAATTTTTCCAAAAATTACAATTCTCATTGAATGATCGATTTGTATTTTTAGTAATCTAGAAGACTTCCACGTACGTTTTTTTCAATATATTTTTCTCTAAACATTCAATTACGTGACAATGTATAATATAGACAAATGTAGAATCCACATTGACATCAGACCAAATATAAACAGACGTGTTTGTGCTTACTTCATGTTCGGTCCTTATCCAGTGGCTTGACACTTACACGATGTCATTATATAGTCAAAACACAAACCCAACAAACAATTATACAAACACAATCCTTTTGTTCTTTCAATGGAGCTTGTAATCTCCATTATGATACTTGTTTTAATCCTTACTGTTCACAAGATATATGATGCTTTTATGGTACTTGTTTGGCAACCATTTGTGTTGACCAAAAGATTCAAAAAACAAGGAATCTCAGGTCCAAAGTACAGGTTCTTATATGGAAATCTTGGTGAGATTAAGAAGATGAAGAAAGAATCAGAGCTTTCGATTCTTAATCGTAGCTCTAATGATATATTTGGTCATGTTCTTCCTCATTATCAAAAATGGATGTCTCTATACGGTGCCGTGTTATACTAATCTCTTCTTCTCTCTTTGTTCATCTTTAGATGCGTGAGACATAAGTTATCTGTTCTATATGTTATTAGGAGAGACGTTTCTTTACTGGAATGGAACAGAGCCGAGGATATGTATCTCAAATCCTGATATTGCTAAACAGATCTTGTCGAGCAAGTTAGGTTTCTTTGTCAAAGTAAGGTTAAGACCTGAGATCGTTAAACTTATTGGCCATAAAGGACTTGTATTGGTAGAAGGTGTTGAGTGGGTTCGACATAGAAGAATCTTGAACTCTGGTTTCTCCACTGATAGACTCAAGGTCTGTTTTATCCTTCTTTCTTAATTTCGATTGTGGAAAGTAGCCCTTAGAGAAGACAGAAGTAATTAATCAATGTACTGTTTGTTGATCAGAACATGACGAACGTGATGGTAAATTGCACGTTGAGGATGTTAGAGGAGTGGAGAAAACAGAGGAGTGAGGAAGAAGGAGATAAGTCAGAGATTAAGAAGGAGATGAACAGAGAGTTTCAGATTTTAACTGGAGATATTATAGCAACTGCTGCTTTTGGAAGCAGTTATGTTGAAGGAATCGAAGTGTTTAAATCACTAAATGAGCTTAAAGATTGCTGCAAAACTTCTCTGACCAAACTCTTTATACCTGGAACTCAGTAAGTTAATCAATCACTTTGCTACTTTCAATTCTCTGTTCAGACTTGAGATTTGAAGATATTGGTCTTGTTTCTTGTGTTCCAAGGTACCTTCCTACTCCTTTGAACATTCGGATATGGAAGCTAGAGAGGAAAATGGATAAATCAATCATGAGAATTATAAGTTCAAGACTACAGTCAAAATCTGATTATGGAAATGATCTTCTGGGAATCATGTTGAAAGCTTGCCAATCTGAAGGAAACGAACCAAAGATGAGCATTGAAGAGATCTTACATGAATGCAGGACTTTCTTCTTCGCAGGCCACGAAACTAATTCAAATGTACTATCATGGATTACAATGTTGTTGAGCTTGCACCAAGATTGGCAAGAGAAACTCAGAGAAGAGATTTTCAAAGAATGTGGTAAAGACAAAACCCCAGATTCAGACACTTTCTACAAACTCAAACTGGTAATGTTCCTTTTCCAAACTAAGAATAATGAAAACGTTTCTTGTGGTTAAAGAAACCTGTTTATATCTTGCAGATGAACATGGTAATAATGGAGTCGCTTCGACTTTACGGACCAGCTCCACTTTTGACTCGAGTAGCATCAAAAGATATAATGTTAGGTCAATTAGAGATTCCCAAAGGAACAACCATAACTCTTCCGCTTCTGAAGATTCATAACGACAAGACTCTTTGGGGATCTGATGTTCAAAAGTTTAACCCAATGCGATTCGCAAACGGAGTTTCCAAAGCTGCAAACCATCCAAACGCTCTCCTCGCCTTTTCAATTGGACCAAGAGCTTGCATTGGCCAAAACTTTGCCATGATTGAAACCAAAACTGTGCTCATAATGATTCTTCAACGCTTTCGGCTTCGCATCTCTAACGAGTATAAGCACGCACCAGTGGATCACCTCACTCTTAAGCCTCATTACGGTTTACCTGTAATGGTTCAGCCTCTTTAGGGTTGAATAACTGAAACTACTTATCTTGACCTTACGTGTATCGCAAGTTTTCAACTGTGCTCATAATGATTCTTCAATGGTTCCGGTTAAGCCTCTCTGAAGATTATAAGCACGCACCACTGAGGTAATCGATCACCTCACTCTTAAGCTTTAGTACGGCTTACCATTAATACTTCAGCCTCTGCAGAACTGAAGAAACAAAACTACTTATCTTTACCTTACGTGTATTGCAAGTTTTTATATGGGCCGACTAATTCAACACCCTTATAGTAATTGGGCTTTTAAATCTCAATATCGGACCCTTTATGGGCTTTTATTACACATGTTTTGCTTAAAGCCGACGTATCAGTAATATCTAAAGCAAAACCAAACTCAGACGACTTTTGATGTATATTTATAAGATGTCATATATAAGACAAACAACTTTGATCTGTAAGATAAGATTTTATTGCATATAAAAGACAAACAACTTGGAACACTACAAAGCTAACTTCAACACTAAAACACACACAAAAAACAAAAATGTTTGTCTTTTCAATGGAGCTCCTGAGCACGATCCATCTGTTAGCAGTAGCTCTTGTTGTCCTTGTAGTTCCAAAGATATATGAAGCTTGTCAGATACTTATTTGGAGGCCATTGATGGTATCTAGAAGATTCAAAACACAAGGAATCTCAGGTCCAAATTACAAGTTCTTACACGGAAATCTCCATGAGATTAGGACAATGAAGAAAGAAGCTAATCTTACGGTTCTTGATTCGAACTCCACTGATATCTTCCCTTATGTTCAACCTCATTTTCATCAATGGATATCTAAATACGGTACCGTTTTGTCTTCTCCATCTCTCTGACTTTTGTGTTTCATTTGCAAAGATTCGCATGAGTCATAAGTTACCAATGGTTCTATAGGAGATACGTTTCTTTACTGGCTTGGAACAGAGCCAAGGATTTACATCTCAGATCCTGAATTAGCCAAACAGATCTTATCAAACAAGTTGGGGTTTTTTGTTAAACCAAATACAAAATGTCAGATTACCAAACTTACTGGTTATGGACTTGTCTTCGTAGAGGGTCTTGATTGGGTTCGTCATAGACGAATCTTAAACTCTGCCTTCTCCATGGACAAAATCAAGGTTAATAATTCATCTTGTTTAGATTACATGACATTAAAAAGTACCAATCTTTTATATATTAGGGAATAATATCCCATATCGGAAGTTGGAAATATAGACCTCTCCACTCATTGTCAATTGGTTTTGAGTTGGAATCCCATATTTTATATGGTATCAGAGCCCACGATCCACGCTGTCCATCCCGATCCGACCCAAAGTGGTCCCACTATCGACAAGCCAGACCCAATATTGGTGCCGTCGATCCATCCCCGAACATACGATATTCTAATATGGTATCAGAGCCACCATATTCTAATACTATATAGTTAGTGATTTCTTCATGTTAAATGATCAGATGATGTCCCAATTAATGGTGGATTGCACTTTGAGGATGTTTGAGGAATGGAAGAAACAGAGCAAAGATGGAGGAACAGAGCAAATGATGATGATAAACAGTGAGTTTAAGAGATTAACTGCTGATATTATAGCGACTGCTGCTTTTGGAAGCAGTTATACTCAAGGAATTGAAGTGTTTAAAGCACAAATAGAGCTTCAAAAGTGTTTTGCTGCTTCTAGTACTAAAGTCTTCATTCCTGGAACTCAGTAAGTGTTTAATCATCAATCACTTTTAATGTTTCGTGTTGATAGATCCTATAGGGTTTTTATTTCCTTGTATTCCAAGGTATCTTCCTACACCTTTGAATCTTCAAATATGGAAGCTTGAAAGGAAAGTGAATAACTCGATTAAAAGGATCATAGATGTGAGGTTAGAATCAAAATCCATGAACTTGGAAAACGATCTTCTGGGAACCATGTTAACAGCTGCAAGATGTAAGGACTCTGAGAAAAAGTTGAGCATTGATGAGATCATAGAAGAATGCAAAACGTTCTTTTTCGCTGGACACGAAACTACTGCGAATCTATTAACATGGACTATAATGTTGCTTAGCTTGAACCAAGAATGGCAAGAGAAACTCAGAGAAGAGGTCTTTATCGAATGCGGTAAAGACAAAATCCCAGATGCAGAAACTTGCTCCAAACTCAAACTGGTAAATGAACAATGTACAAGCCATTTCTTGTGGTTGAAGAAACGTGTTTTACTTTTGACCTAATTGGTTTTATCATTGCAGATGAACATGGTTTTATTGGAGTCACTTCGTCTATACGGACCAGTGATAAACATGGTTCGAAAAGCATCAGAAGATATAACATTAATCAACCTAAAGATCCCCAAAGGAACAGATATAGTAATCCCGTTATTGAAAATGCACAGAGACAAAGCCATTTGGGGAAATGACAGTGATAAATTCAACCCAATGCGGTTCGAAAACGGCGTTTCTAAAGCCGCTAATCACCCAAACGCACTCCTCGCGTTTTCAATCGGACCAAGAGCTTGCATTGGCCAAAACCTTGCCATGTTAGAATCCAAAATCGTTCTCTCTATGATTCTTCAACGGTTTCGTTTTAATATCTCCGGCGAGTATAAGCACGCGCCGGCGGATCAACTTACTCTTCAGCCTCGTTACGGTTTACCGGTAATTCTTCAACCGATTTAACGGTTGAATTGTATATAGACCTTTATGGGCTAAAGTTATTATATTATTGGGCTTATAATAAAAACCA